>JANHZU010002106.1:99862-114881 GCA_032468055.1 Acrochordus granulatus | reverse complement strand
TTCTTCAGAGCACACAAGTCCCCAACCACAGCAAGGTGGTGCCTCACTGGGGGGAGAATTATATTACTATGGGTCAAAAAAGCAGAAAGCCAAAGCTATTCTGACCCCACATTCTCAGAAATGCCTTTGATAGCATCATCTCTTTCATTTCCCTAACATCCACCTTGTACTTCTTTGCAGAAGTTCTAGAAATACTGTTCGCTGTTTTAGTACTTCTAAGTGGACCCATGCTATGCTCCAAACAAAGCAGTTGCTTATTCTGTTTATGGACTAGGAATATACCATCCATCTGGTCTTCCAGATGTTACTGATTTGCAATTCTTGTTAGCCATCCTGGTCGTGACTGGTGGGAATTGGGAGTTTTATCCATCTTGGTATAAGCCCAGTAGGGAGGAAAAATAGTAAACATTCTGGTTTACACACGTGGATTTTATCTCTCTATATATCTATATATATATTAGAAACCTATTTCAGTATTTACATGACAGGTTTCCAGATTTCAGCTTGGTCTATACCAGTGAGTATCTTCTTGCACATTCCCATTTAATTCAAAGCAGAAAAATCTGGGAAAAAGTATTAGAAATAAGAAGGAGAGTGATACAATGAATATTCTTCTCTCAGACATCAAGGAACAAGGTTCAGTTGAACTATCATTTCCATACATGTACATATATCATCAAGCATATTCATGTTCTGTTTTTTCTATTACAATTTAAAGTAACAGAAAAGTATATTTTCTTTTTATTAGCTATACTCTCATCTATCTCTTATAAAAGGAAATCTGTGACTTCCTAGTCAGTAGTTGGAGCTATTAATCGACAATTTGCAATTGGGTTAAAATTTATCATGCATTCAATTTTCCTCCTGGCTGAACCTTTCAGGAAATTGCAGCTTGGATGCAGTATCTATGGAAATATTACAGGCAAAACTCTCTGATTATATGTTAGGAGATCTGACACCACGAATTTCAACTTCTTTTAAGATGAAGGTCCTCATGAAAAGGAAGAATGGTTACATTATTGACTTAAAAACTTGTATTCATCTCATTTATATCCCATCTGTTCTTCAAAAGCTGAAGATTTGGTATCCTTCTTTCTATTTTTTCTCTCTCCAAAATAACTCCTCTATTGACAGGTTGGTGTGAGAGTGATTGGTCCGCCATTCCCCAGTGAGCTTCCATGGGTGAGAAGGGACTTTAACATGCATAGTCCTCGTCCTGATCCTTTAACTAGAACACCTTTTGTCATTCACCTGCATTCTGTTGGATGCATCTCCATCCAACAAAATGCTTCCTTTGCAGTATGGAGTAGAAGTTCATCTGGGGTCCTGTTTTCCATCTCTATTCTACTCATGATAGGTACTTAAAAGGGTTAAAGCTACAATAACCAAAGGTCACTTCCTTTGGGTCTCTGGCTGCTAATTATACATAGTATTGTTTGTTTTTGGCAGCATTGTTTGTTTTTGGTAGTGTTATATATGTATTACAAATGAGTGGAAGTTCTCTCTTTTGTAATACATAAACAGAATATAGATTGTTCGTGTTAAGTCTTTGCCCTTTGCTGCTGCTTCCTGTCTGTGTGTCCTTCCATCCCTTGTTTGCCAGTTGTTTTAATGTTTGCTGATGTATAATTAAAAGAAAAAAGAATCAAGATATATTTTTACGAACTAAACTGAGTGGTGTATATCCTTGTGCTGATCTGGATACAGGAAATGACTATATTGTGCTGAGCACAGGCTAAACTGAAAACCCTCCACTGCAATTTTCTAATATATTCCAGCGAAGACAAGTCTGCCTTGGGCATTTCTATCTACACATTGAGCAGGAAATTATGCACTAGTTTGGACTATTTTTGTTCATCCACAATATGAAGAACAATGGTTCCTACTGTGTCTGCCCATTGACCACAGGTGGACATCCACATACAGGTCCAGCTTTTAAGTGGTTTTTCTATGGCTTCAGGTAGAGTTGATTCCCCCCTCTCTTCTCCTACTGAATTTTTTTTTAGTTGGAGGAGTTAGAATATATAAAACATGGGCTTTACAACAGAGCTCTCTCATTCTATATAGCATATACAGGAGCCGGATCCAAGGTCATCAAGATATTAGATAATTTCCTCCCAAAATTCTAGGCCACATTTTATTCAATGGTTCCAGAAAGGAATTGAAACCTATGAAAAAGCAGGGTACCGAGTATATCGCATTCTAAAAAATATGACCCCTTCATTTATAATCCAGACCTCATGAAGAGACCTGAGTTCATTTTGAATCCCTGTAAGTAAACCTGGTATTTTTCTATTGAAATAATCACACCAACTAATTTAAAAATTATATTAAGTGGAAGGAGAGAACACTTTGGAGAACTCCTTTACAAAAGGGACATATTATACACTTGAAATATACGGAAGTATATGTTTCTATATGCTATTGTGGGCTGCAGTCCATTAAATTTTCTGCTTAGTGGCAAATTACAACTTAGCTAAAATTATGTTGAATCATCAGGTAGGTAACTAATTCAGCTAATTGGCAATCCCTTCCCTAATCTACCTTCTCCTTGCCTGTAATAAGATGACAATAAGAATGTGCCACCTTGAGAAATAATTGATAATCACCATAAAGAATTGTCATAAACTGGAAGTTCCTTTTGGCACCTTGTGGAAAAGAATAATCAATATTCATGAATAGCTAAGAGCTTTATTTATAAATTATGATTTTGCAATGTACTTTATTGCTGAAATACTGCCATCAAAATGAAAATTGCTTGCACAGTTGCTACAGAGAACAACATTAACAGCCACTTGTATATACAGTATAATCCAAACTCTATATTTTGGATAACAGTTACTTCTGGTTTTGTCTGACCCACTACTGTAAATGGAAATTAAGTTAAGACTTTGAAGGCTTTGGATATTACTCATCATAATTCTAATTTTACAACATACCTCATGACACTTTGGAGAATGCATTTCTGAAATTAAAGTTCTTCCAGGCACTGAAATAAATATAAATCTTAAAGAACAAAGCAAAACAGACGTCGAGAGGAGGAAGGAGGAAAGAATTGTTAAAGCATTATTTTTGTTCTCAGAAATATTTTTACACCTGATCACCCAAGTTCCCACTACCCACATTCAGCCAGGCAATGTGACTCATCTAGCAATTAAAGAAAGGATTGCTACAGCAATAACCTGACCTATTGTTTTGCAAAATGACAGGAAAAAGAAGGATGTAAGACAAAGAAATAATCATCTATGTAATGTCAAAAAAATGGGGTGTGCTTTTAAAGTTTTCCTGCTCTCCTAATAAACCCGCCAGCTGTTGTTTTAAGATTAATCTTAGATAAGCCAACAGCTGACATTTACTGTGTGAACACAATTAAAGGTAAAGGTTTCCCTTTTCAGTCATATCCAACTTTAGGGAGCGATGCTCATCTCCATTTCCTAGCTGAAGAGCCAGCATTGACTGAAGATACTTCTGTAGTTGTGTGACCAGCATGACTACACATCAAGGCGCATGGAATGCTGTTACCTTCCCACCAATGTAGGCGGTACCTACTTTCCCACTTGCATTTTTACATGCTTTCAAACTGCTCGGTTGGCAGCAGCTGGAGCAAATAATGGGAGCTCAACCTGTTGCAGGGTGTCTAGATCTTAAACTTGGGTTGCTGACTTTCTGGCCGACAAGCCTAGCATCTTAACTGCTAGGCTACAGCGCCCCTTGAATGAATACAATTTTTAGTTAAATAACAGTGAAGCAGAGCAATCTTATCTATGGATAAAATCCATCACTGATGATATGGTAGAAAATTCCCCAGCAAGTTTACAAGATCTGCTATAGTACAAAGCACAACTCCTAGGATGCATTGCTTTCTTGGCATGCTTGGCAAGGAGACAAAGTAAATGAAACTCGGGCAAAATCTAAGCGTAATTTCTTTTTTATGTGAATATTTAATTCGAACCAATTAAATCCTGCTGATATTTCAGGAGTGCAGAGGTGTGGTTTCAAACAGCAAAATATGATTCGGAGTATGTCTGGACAAGCATATTCTACCTAATAAGAGCACCAATTATTTAAAACAAAGATGCAATTTTGAAAGACATATTACTAATAGGTGGACACTTACCAATAAGATAGCTGCTAAAGTTATATAGATAATCCTCAATGTAAAATTAATTAATAAATGATTGACCAGACCGGACCAAATACTTTGAATTATTTCTAAGGTAATGAAAAAGAATATAAATCTATGAGCTTAGTGTCAAAATCTACCCTGTACTGTTATGTACAGTAACAGTAATGCTTAAAAAAAGGAAAAAAAAGTAGACACAAACACAGAGCACTAAAAGATAGATAAGAATATGGCTTCTGATATCCCCTTTATAGTCCAACTGATTTATTGGATTTATGAACTGTAAACAAAAAGTGTTTGCATGTGTGTTACTATAGAGACATCATAGACTTTAAAGAAGCTGTAAGTTTTTCTATGACTAATGCTCAGCATCTGGAAAAAAATGAATTCACTGCTATAGCCTCTTTCAAGAACATCATTATTAAAATAGGAGCCGGAAGTGGTAGAATCAAAACAACTTTGGGTGGTCTTGAAAAGCTAAGCAGGCCTTACTTAGCTAGGAGACCACCAGACCGTCCAAGGGAAATCGGAAGGACAGGAAAATTAATAAATCCAAAAACAAGTCAATGAGCACCACCGTTCATTGTGCTGCTAATGCTGCTAATGCTGTCACTAGGACTCTGACCCAGGAACCTTTATTGCTGGTATTATTAAGTACTCTTAATATCGTACTACTGCTGTCCCTGCTAATAAAAACTGCAAATGAAGTGAGCATATGCTAAGGTCCAACATCACACTCTGTCAGCCCTTCAAGATAATCCGGAGAAGAAGCGCAAGCTCACTCTATCGTAAGGCTACAGTAGAAGCATCTTGCAAATCTGGACGCGCTTCTTTCAGAGGAATGCAAACAAATGTGGCGGCTGCATTCTTCCGAAGAAGGGAGGACATCTCACTTTCCAAAGTAGCTTCAAAAGGGAGTCTGTAAAGGGAATGATCCCTCCCAGTTACACAGAGCCCATTCAGCATGGGTTGAACCCCATCCATGTTTGCTCAGAAGACTGAGATGGGTTTTTCTGTGCCCTTCATCCAGTTGCTCCACTTAAAACGGGCTGGCATTTTAATTTGTCTCACATCTGATGTTTCTCCCCGTTTCACCTCCACTTTGTTGATTTTAAAAACCCACCAAGGACAGGTGCAATGTGAAACCCAGATGCTCTGGTTGTACCTACCCATAACTTGCTCTTATTTACTTTCGACTGTAGCTTAGAAGTCTGGAAACTCGTTTTCTTGTATTTATACAGCCAGGTATGTAAGGGGATCGGAGCAGATAAGTAAAGAACAAGAACAAGCAAGTTACTTGGTAAAGTCAATAATACTTTGAACCAGTGTCCTCTGATGGTCTGTCATGATTTAACACAGATTTAAGGGCAAGTTTCACATGTTTCAAATTCCCTTGTGGTAGCAAAACAGTTTTTTAGAGCTCGGGAATCAAACCAAAACAGTTTTTAAACATCCACCCCATTGAACATGCAGGAAGTTTACGTTGCCATAAAGTGACAATGTATTGCAACTTAAAAATGTCCACAGAGTGCTTTTCTGATTTTTAGACTTCCCCTTTTCCTCTTTAGCAGACTTCCTTCCGGTAGCCACAATAACTTTCAACAATTTATTCTGCACAACATATTTCATTTCTTTAGAGTGCCATGTTCACAAGTGCTTTCACTTTGAAACAAAATCAGTGCCACGCTCTCACTATGAAACATATTTGAAATATTCATTTCTTGCCAAAAGTATCAGCAACATCTCCACTGCTATTAATGTATGTGCTACTTACTACAAAGTCCACTTTAGGAGAAATAATGTTTACCATTTATGTATTTAACTTATACCTTGCCTTTCTCTACTGGCAAATGCTTATCACAGCTAATAATAATAATCAAAACAAAGCAAAACTCACCCTATGCAAAGTTAAATGCACACAGTCAAAGTAAGTCCTAAAATCATTTCCTAATTAAAAGTCTAGTGAAGCAAAACCACATTTTACAGATACTCCAACACTGAGTATACAGTGAGGATACAGATACTCCAACAGTGCTACACCACAAGACAAAGCCTTCACTTTCCCAGAAAGATGAACCTCTGATAAAGGAGAAGTTTTCAAAAAATTGAAAATTCCAGCAATTTTTCAAAGTTTAAAAATTCCAGGTGATTTTAACTACCAGGCAGAATTTATCGTGGGAATGGGAATCCCTAAGAATTCAACTCATTCTTTAAAGTTCATTCTACCATGTTTATTTGTATGTTTTTAAACTGGATCCAGTGTGGAATTAGCAACCAGTGCAGACATACCAGTAAGTTCTGACCCTTACACACTGCAGGAGCTACCAACTTAGTTGCCATATTGCAACTTCTGGATATTTTTAAAGACAATGTTGTAGCAATTCAAATAAAATGAAATTAAACACAGGACATTCTACAGAAATCATTGCATGGTTTTAGCTAGATTTAGAGCAAAACCTGGAGTGTGAATACTATGACCAAGCCATGAGTGATTTTTAATAGTCATATTTGTGCAAACTACAGTACAACAGTATACAGTTATGACATTTTATGGATTCCTTAGTTGCTGGTTTAACCACTTTACCAAACCACTGTATTTAAATAAACCATGATATACCCATATTTTCTTCGGTAAGTTGAACATAGTCAAGGAATACACACAAGAATAAATGATAAAACTATCACCCATGAAGGCTGGTTCATCTAAGATATTAAATAACTGTGATTTGTTTAGCATAAGTTTAACACTATGACATAGCCCGTTTGTGTAAATCAGTCAGTAAGTTCAAACATTACCTATAAGGTTGTCTGCTAACCACAAGTAGCAGAATCAGGTTTTAGGTTTTGTCTTTTTGTTTAAACAAGCATTAGTGTGTACATTTAAAAATCAAAATATTAGAAACAAAGTGAATGCTAAAAACCTTTACAAGGAACTGCATTGTTCTTTTCAATCCATAAGAAGTTTAGTTTATGGAAAAAATAGTCTACTTTATTGCAAACTAAGAATTTTCTTAACACCTCGTAAAAAGGGCTTTATACTTATCATGATTTTTTTCTTAAAATAATAGACCACAAAAGTAGATAGTAAATAACTTAAGCTTGCTCTGGATCCTGAAATAGGAACAGCAATATCAGCAAACTAATAAAATCACTCTTGCAGAGGACAGTTAAGAACAGGACAGAGTTGCAGAGGTCAAAACACAGCCCAGTTTTTTTTCTAAAGACTGAAATATTGATGTCCATGTTTACTATAGGGAGCAGTCAAGTGTATAAGCTACTACTGACATATTCATCCGCAATGATTTTATTTTGACCATTTTAAATGTTACTCCCCTTTTATTACGAACATTTTAAAGATGTTCATAATAATTTTGCAATTAAGACAGAGAAAATGATTGCTTGCATACATTTTATGTTCACCAAGTGAATTAAAAACAACATGGTTCAAAAGGTGTGAATATAGGAAATCTGGTTAATTCAAAAACCACATTTCACGGAACTTAGGTTACCACAGTCCCAGCCTGGTTAGATGTTATTCAATCTTATTGGCTCAGTTTGTCCATTGTGACATGCCGAACTACAATTAACAGTTAATGGTATCACAAACTGAGCTAAAACATGATTTGATGGTTTGTGACTTAGTGTCCTACAGATAAGGGCAATCTGATTCACTGAACTGTGCAAATCCAACCAATAACCAAATTTTCAAGCAGCCATGATAAGTTAAGCATGGGTTCATGGAATGTATGAACACAGCTAGACAAATGTGACCACTGCTTCCCCTTTTCCAGAACAGAACCTTAGGAAATGATGAGAGCAGCCGTTACAGTTGCAAATTATGGTTAAATAATTGAAGCAATTAGTATTCAGTAATTTCTCCCATCTGCACATTGAGTATTGTCTCTAACCTTAGATTTAGCCTTTTGGTTTCCATGTCAACAGAAATCATACTGGCCATGCACTGATGTTCTGCTTAATCAAACAGGAAATTAGGATTTTTAAACATCTTTATGCATTTGCTCCTAGCGCAATGCTGAAAGCGCTCTGGATGAATTTCTTGGATCCTTGCCTGATGCATCTGGAGATGCAAGAACAAGCTGAAAGTCAGCCTAATGAACTTTCAAGGCTTAGAGCTTTTTGTATCCTGGGAGGGGGGGGAGGAGGAAGAAAGGAACTGGTGGAATCCATGAAACATTCAAGAAATGTAATAAACACATACCTGAGTGCATCAAAGTATTCCATGTGCAAGTTCTTGTACAATGTTTAGCCTCACGTAATAAAAGCTCACTGCTTCTGCCAAAGAACATTCCATTTTCTGAAAAAAAAACCTTAGTAAGAACTCTTGATGCGAAGTTTGCACATCACATGACTAATGAGGCACAGGTTGAAACATTTAAGCTCGTTTGACATCAGTCAGAAAAGTGGGATGAAATTCCAGCTGAAGGCAGAATGTTATTTGCTGGTAGAAAGTCTGTTAATCAACAAAATTAGCAGACACCCCAGCAATAGATGCCTTCATTGTATACACTGCATTGTTTTTAAATTGTTGTTACATTGTTTAAACATTGTTGTTGTTAAATAAGCATTAAGTATCCCTGGCTTTGTAGTTGCTGCAACAATGTTTATATCCTGATAGTTACTCCCTAATGTTGATGTTAAAAAGAGAAAAGTAGCAGCAGCCGAATGAACCACCTTAATTACTGCTTTCAAAAGCAGGGACCAGGGGTTCTCAAAATGTGATCTGGAGATCCCTGGGGGTCTTGACACCCTTTCAGGAGTCCCATGAAGTCAAATATTTTTACAGTATTTAATTTCTAATAGAATACATATTGAACAAGCTTGGGGTCCTCAATCATTTTTAAAGGGTCTTGAGATCAAGATGTTTGAGAACTGACGGTCTAGTCAAATCGTGAGTTGATTTACACAAGGCATTAAAGCATGGAAATTTTCTGATTTTCTTAAATCAGTTGTAAACTTAAATCACTTATACATGGGTTGTGCTTGTATAAGCGGTTGGCTTTGTAAACCATTTTGGCTTTCTCTTGTGGTAGTAATGCAGCCCGTGCGTTGAACAAAGAAAGAACACAAAATAAACCGTGGTCCAGTCAACTGCGAATAAGCACGTTGTAGAAATACAGTGCTAGACTTGAAGTTATTCAATGAATTTGCATGATTGAGAGGGAAACTGAATGCTGTGCAATATTTTTGTTGACTATGCTACTTGGCTAGTTTTAACCTTGGTTTAACTTATTCAGATAGCTACATGGCAATCCATAAGTAAGTATTTGGGCTGGGTCCATACAACAGAAATTAACCCAAGGTAAGATTGAGCAAGATTAGCATGCTGTGTAGATAAAATGATAGAAGATGGGTAAGAAAAAAAGTAAAAAGGAGTGTGGCATATATCTGTATCCTTTTAACTCATATCCGCAGCCTTTAAACTTCCCCCAGTAATGTAGGACTAGAGCAGAGACTCGAATACATGCAATTATCATCGCAGTGTAATCGCAACAAAGTTTAAAAAACAGGCATCTGGACTGGGTGTAAAAAAAAACAGATGCCTGTTTTTTAAACTTTGTTGCGATGCAATTACCCTGGACGAGTGAGAGTCTTCACAGACACCGCAGTGTAATATTATTCCAAAAGACTGTATGACATATTTGTTAAATATTAGCTCTCAGTCACCCCATGGTGCTTGGATCACTGAACTGGAGAAAAGATAATTAGAGGTGCCTCAAAGTCTGGTTGTTTATTTACAATCTAATACTACATAAATAAGTATGTAAATTGGTGTGCGGTGGCGCAAGCAGTTGGAAAAGCCTTGTTTAGACCCAAGCACTGATGAGCAACAGGGTTTAAATTTTAAAACCTGTTTTAAAATTTTAAACCTTTTATATGCTTTAAAAGCATATAAAATTGCTTTTAAAACACCTATTTGATAAATAGGTACCACCATTGGTGGGAAAGGTGACACCGCTCCATCTGCCTTGGCACACAGTCATGCCGGCCACATGACCACAGAAGCGTCTTTGGACTACGCTGGCTCCCTTGGCTGTGAATTAGAGATGAGCACCACCCTGTAAAATCAGCCACAACTGCCAGGGGAAACCTCCACTTAAAAGTGTGACATTATTCAAGGGTCTTAACCAGGATGCTGGGATGCAAGAAACGTCGCAACAATAAGAACAACGTGGTGGTTGCATTGCATTTATTGTACCAGAACGATTGTGTGTTTCCCTTACCGTGCATTATTACATTTTACTCTTATCATTGCTTTGGCTGCCAGCATCGCTTTTGCGCCCTGCTAAGCATCATCTTGATCCAAGGGGCTTACAAGGGCATCCGTAGCTCTTTCCAACCCTCCTGCAAATGCCGCCGCTTCGGTGCTGAAATGCTCCTTGCAAGTCCATTTTGAAGGCCTGGCCGGGCCTGCTTTGCAGATGCACGTGCATCTGCACGTGCAAAGATGCACGTGCACCTTTGGACCACGCTTTTAAAGAAACTGTACACGAGGACTGTCCCCGTGCCGGGATTTATCACAAGCCCTCCCAGGTTCATCCTGAATCCCGGCCTTGGGCAGGGGTGGACGAGGAGACCTCTGGCTGCCTTCCAGCCCTGGGGTTCTTCCTCCGTCTCGTCTTCTTCCCCGGCCTCGCCCTCGACATTCCCGCCACCGCTGCCCTTTCCAGGCGGCTCTCACTTCCGCCCGGCTGCCACCTCCGGCGCCCTCTGCGCCCAGACGCTTCCGGGTCCCCCTCGACCAGCCTTGAGGTGAGGGCAGAAGCCCAGCAGGGAGGCTTCGGCGGGTCCGAGCAGTGCGCGTGCGCAGAGCTGGGGGGGGTCCGAGTGAGAGCGCGCTCCCGCGCCTGCGCCCTGGCGGCGGCTTCCTCAAGCCCGGAGCAGCGAGAGAAAGGATGCCCAACTTCTCACCGCCCCGCTTCCCTCTCGGCGGCGCATGCGCAAAGGCGCCTCCCGAGCGCCCTGACAGCCGCGGCGGGCGGCGGGCGAGCCAGGCGGCCAGCGGGAAGGAGGCGCCGGGCCGGCATGGAGGGTCCCGGGGCCGGCGGTGAGGACCCGCCCGGGAAGGGCACCCCGAGACGGGGCGGCGGCAGCGGGGGGCGCCCGCTGGAGGAGGAGAGCAAGAATAAACCCAAGCTGGTGAGTGCGGGCGGCGGGGAAGCCTGGCTTGCGCGTTCAGACGTTATGGGAGGCGGGTTGAGCTGTCCAGCTGCTCCCCTGCACGCCCGGGACAAGCCGCGGCTGAGTCCCCCAGCGCTTCCCTGGTGGCGTGCTCCCAGGGCAATCCTGGCTAAACCAACCCGGCTTTCCAGGGTTGCAAGAAGCAACCGGGGCTTCCTGGTTGTGTGAATCCAGGGAAACCATAGCAGAGGCCACTAAGGCTTTCTGGGGTACATAATCCCAGGGAAATCCTGGCTAAGCCCACCTGAGTTTCCTTGGTGGCATGAAGCAACCGGGGCTTCCTAGTTGGGTGAACTCTGGAAATTGTGGGGGAAGTCACTAAGGATTTTCAGGGTTCATGCAGCTGGTCCACTGTTGCTGATTTAATGAATGGTGGATAAATCAAGCAGGTTTGCCATTTGTGGCTTAGTAAACCAGGCTTTTACTGGTTGTAGGAAGCGGCCTCTCTTGTTAGACAAAACCCGCTGGGTTTGCCACTTTGTGTACTGGGCCTTTGGGGCAGGGAGTCCTCTGGAAAGGTGGTCCCATTCTGGGGCTCTCTGTTGCTTGAGCCTGAATGGCAGAGCTTGGGGAGTATGCTAAACCATGGTTTAGTCACAGTCGGTCGAGTGCCTGCAACCCGGACTCCCGGATCTTTTCTCCTATGCTCATTATCTGACAGCTTTCCCAACTTGTGGTTTTCCAGAAAAGTTTACTTCAAACTCTCCCTGGCTGCTTTGCCCGATGCTTAGAAAGTTGTAATGGGGAGTAGGACGTGCATGTTTGACAGTTGTCGCTTGTGTATACTACAGAGTATAGAAGCCTGAGTTGGCCCGTGGTTTGGGGGTCTTCTAGAAGAGCTTCACTCTCACGCTCTCCAGAGGTCTTTGCTCTCTTCCCTACGCCAGCACAGCCTCTCACAAGCTGCAGTGACATCAGAAATGAAGATACAGCCATCATACGGTGATGAAGTCATGCAGTTGCATCATGAGGACTTACGCAAGGACCTAGGTTGCATCATTTCTACGGTGATGTGACGACATGTGTCACTTGCTTCTTCCCGGTAGCTGTCCATCCGGGCCCTCCGCTGGTCTCCCCCATGGGTAGCCTTATGCATTTCAGATCAAGACAAGTCAAGTCCGACATATCTGGTGGACGCACCTGGTGGATAGCCTCCCGCAGTCGTTGGAGGTGCAGCACTTGGTCCATTAAACTTTCCATAGCGTTGCTGGCCAGGTTTTTCCTGGGTGGCTCACACAAAGACCGGTGATAAAGAAGTCCCTTAACAGGCACGACTGCTGCTGGTGCTTCAGGAGCGAGTGGCAAGAAGAGCCCCACGGGCGGTGTTCTGAACATCCCTGCGCCTTGGGAAAGCGACGGCGGCTTTCTTTCACTCGTCGTGCGCTTTCGACTTGCAGAGACGCTGCCATTTCCTATTCGGTTCGTTTTGTCATATCGGTAGTGTCGGGAGGGCCGCGTTTCCCGCCTTGAGCTTACTGCTGGTCTGGAAAGACACAGGGTGGCATGTTCGGATGAAGCAGGGCTGGACTCGTTCCCTCCGGTGTTCCGCCTCGGCCGAAGCACGAAGCAGGAGCGCAGGAGAGGCTTGCATTGCTCAGCCCAACCCTACCCATTCTCAACTTCCCCACACGTCTGAGATGATCATTGCTCTGCTGATGTTCGGTTTTTAGGGTCTCGGCGCGCTTTGGAGGCCGCAAAGGCGGTCCAGGCGTTTTCCCCGCTCCATTGCTATGAAGGGTCACACATACTGTTTGACCCGCTGGCCATTTTTGGAGGGACCAAAGGACAGATTATGACTTGAACATTTTTTCCCCCATTTTTTTTTTTTTTTGCTTTTATCTTTAATTCAGTCTGGAGTGGGGTTGGCAGTTTTTCAAGGTCTTACCTCAGCAACCGCACAAGGATAAACAAGTTAAACCCAAAACAATTTCGTTCTCTAGTTATTTTCAGGCTGGGACAAAACTTTGCTGATAAATTTCTTTTGTCCAGATTCAAGAAACTTCTGTCTGGAGGAAGTGGAATTCTAAAACCTATTTCAATATTCTCTGCTTTGCCAGTGATGGGGTGGAGTAATCGCGGGGCCATTCGGTTTTTAGAGGAAAGGGTTGGGCTGCATCATAAGGGAGACTTTTTAGGGAAGTTATGAGGCAAAAATGAAAGTTCTAGTCAGTAACATGTTGAAGTTCCACCATTTGAATACTACAAAATGCAACACTAACATACAATGTATCAATTAAAAGGAAACTGAATTTCCTCAACAAGCAAGTTGTGATCAAAACAGCAAAGTAGATACTCTGTATTTTAAATTACAGGCTATTAAATGCTGGTAGGCTTGAAGGCTGTTTGCAGTGAAAATTGTTAATAGTGACTAAGCTGCCCATTGTGAACTGTAGGAAATTGTTTGTGTCCTGACTTGAGTTTCTGAATGGAGGTAGAAATCTAACTAAATGAATGCATAAATTCATTGATGAATATATGAAAGTCCGTTTATCTGGGGTTCTGTTAACACAAGACACCTGGGCTCAGACCTAAGGCTTTGTCACTGTGCTGATTATACACTGGGGAGCCATTAAAAAAGGCTAGAAGTCCTACTTTTTATTTTTATTTTTTTTAATGCAACCTACCATGCTGGAAGCCATAATTAGCACAAATGAATAGAGTTATAAAATCATCTTATATTAAAGAATGCATAACTGGGTAAAAGAAGCAAACAAGAAGTGTTTGCTACTCTTGATTGTGGTGTGCAAGGAAAGAAATAGTAAGTAACATTCTCTCAGCCTTGATTACATCTTATGGTGCAGTCATTTACAGAATAAAGTATGCTTAATTATATACAGGATTGATCTGGGGAAAAATGATTCAGTGGTGCTGTATAATTTTAATTCTGGGTATGAATGTGCAAGACGCTTGTTTCAGAATACGGAATATTAACATTTTTGAAGCGTTGGTCCTTTCTTTTGGCCAAGTATTCAGTGGTCAGATTTCAGGAAGGGACCAAGGACTCTCAAGGTGGAAGGAATATATTTTGTTTTATGTCTACAGATGTCATATTGTAATATAGGAAATACAGAGGATTTGGGAGGATGTGAAAACCTAGGATAAAATTCAGAGCATGCTTCATGAAAGCCATTCTGTCTCACAGCCTGTAAGGATCACATGTGATATTTAGGGCTGTGTGTTCACTTCCTTGAACTTGTCTCTGTAATGTCTCTTTTAGTAATGCATTTTAATTTGTATTTGTTTTGTTTCTATGATTGTCAGCCTTGATTGCAGCTTGGGGATGGGAAGGCTAGTTGTAAGCAAAACAGAAAATAAGGTATGGAATGAACGATTCAGTTCTTGAGAAAAGGAGTGGTGCTGTATGATAGCACTAAAGGGGAGGAATTTGTACACTCAGATCGTGGATTCTGGGATCCAATTTTGATTTTATTTCTGGAGGATGTTTTTATTTGTATTTTTTTAATGCAACCTACCATGCTGGAAGCCATAATTAGCACAAATGAATAGAGTTATAAAATCATCTTTTTTCATCACATCCAAGGCTGTGGCCTTGGATTACAGTTTTTTGAAAAAGGTCTGTGGTTCAGTGATAAGAATGGGAAATCTTTTGCATGTGGCTTGATACAAACTGGTATGTTGTGACACAGAGAGATGGGCAAGATCAAGAATTACACAGGTTTCACTAAAGTATATTTA
>JANHZU010002106.1:0-26145 GCA_032468055.1 Acrochordus granulatus | reverse complement strand
TACTTTATTTATGCAGATATGAAGCAGATTTCTCAAAAGACGTTCACCAGCAATCTCTCAGCAGGAGAACCAGGTGTGATGTCGTAGGATTTTCTTGCGCTTTTTTTATTTTAGTGCGGCTTTTTTCAAACTCGACAACTTTTAAGCTGGGTGAACTTCAACTCCCAGACTTGGAGATGGCTGGGGAATTCTGGGAGCTGAAGTCCACACTTCTTAAGTTTGCCAAGTTTGAAAAACTTTGATGCAGTGTATTCCTCACGAACATTTCGCCACCTTGGTCGTAGCAAACCAAACACTTCAACAGACAAACAAGAGGTCGACTGAAGTCTGTCTGTGTTTATTTCCATAAACATCACACGGGTACATGTGTGTGTGCGCGCACACGCACACACACACACAGGATTTGGAGAAATATTCTCATTGCCAGAGTATTAGGTACTTCATAAAACTAACGCTGTTGGGCTTCTTTATGTTTCATCCTGAAAATGCATTTGTTGAAGACAATGAATGAGCTTGTCTCCTGTCAATCTAATGCCGAGGGAGATTGCGCTTAAATATGGTATTGAATGATGTTAAAAGGCCGATAGTTCAGCAAGAATCAATTCCTCTCTTCGTTTTGAAAGGGTAAAACCAACTAGACCCATAAAAGCAGCAGAATGCTCTGTTTTCTATCCTTTCTCTCTGCATACAACTGCTTCTAAGCACTTGATTGTTTGCCTGTCTTTAATTAAGTGTGAATAAAACATCATGACTGAGACGTGCCTGGAAGGTAATGCGCTTATTTGTTAAATATGGTGTTTTGTAACTTCATAAGAGCGAAACTGAGATCTGACAATCTTACCTTGAGGAAGCTTAAACAGGGCAGGGCTGAAACCCGGCGAGTACACTTCGAGCGCTTCAGTTGCGCTGCGATTTCATCATTCAGTATTCACTGGCAGGGTGACACAAATAGAGCTCTGCTTTGCCACATGAGATAACGTGGCCACAGGCTCCCCGCCCAGGGTGGTTGCCACTGCTTAACCCTAAGTTGCCTGCTCCATTTCATATCCCTTTGGATTGCACAGGACACACAGAATGGAGTTGTGATGTTGAACTTGGTCTGAATGTTCTTCAAGCAACTGACTTACTAAGATGAGATGAGACATCTGATCATGGCAAAGCAGCAGCTGAGTCACTGCAAGTGTGTGAACCGTGCTAAGATGCTTGCTTTTCTGTGGCCTTGGATGACCCATCCTAATTTTATGGAAGTGGTTGAGAGCATCAGTAACACAGGTGCTGCCTCTGACAGTAGCCTGTACCATAGGGTCCTCGATTTATAACCACAGCTGGGACCAGAACTTCCTTTGCTCAGCTCAACACTTCTTAAGTCAGTTGTGACAACTTTATGACCGTTTTTGCCATGGTTGTTAAGTGAACCACTGTAGTTGTTAAGTGAATCATGTAGTTGTTAAGTGATCCAGCTTCTCCCACTGGCTTTGCTTATCAAGAAGGTCGCAGATGGCAATCCCATGATAAATACATGCTGGTTGCCAATTCCTCGAATTTTGATCATGTGACTGTGGGGATGCTGCAGCGGTCTTAAGTGGGAGGACCTAAGTAACTTTTCAATGCCATTGTAACTTTGAACAGTCAGTAAATGGCTGTAAATCGAGGACTTTTTAATTTTTTGGGGGGTGTCTTAGTAGCTTTAGTTAGTGTGTATATCTTTCACATATAAATGAAGCAATTGCATTTTCAGAACTGTGACTTAATAATAGTGCTGAGTTTACATTTCTGACAAGAACAATGAGCTTTGCGGGAAGACAACGTTTTTCCGTGAAAGCAATTTGCTTGTAGAAAACTGTGCGAGCATGTTGCCCTGAACGCCTAGAACTGGCTGCAATTTTGTTGTCCCTCTTTTTTCTGTTAAAAACAACAAAACAAAAACATTTCTTCCCTATCAAAGAGCATAGTCTATCAAGCAAATCTTATTAAGGTGTCAGTATGCCCAGTGAATATTTCAGAACAAATGCCATATATCTTGAATATGGTATTTCCTTTAGCATCAGTGTCAGCTTTACTAAGAGAAGGAATTATTTCTCAGACAAAATAACATAAATGTTGCAGGTGGTTAGAGCTGCAATGAGACTGGCTCTAGAGTGGGTTTCTTCCTTATTTTCTGCAAAAAAGAAGCTGCAAGAGATTTGAAAACAGAGTTCACCAAAATGACTTCCCTACTTTTTAAAGCTTTAATGCACAAAATTATGCAAAAACGCATTAAGAAAACCTTAACTTATTATTCTTAATTTCTAGGAGCAATTGCTAATAAGCAGGGAACCAGGCTGTCAAGACAGCTTGATTTGAAATCCACTTCCTGATGAAATACCAGCATGATTTTATGATAAACAGCTGAGCAGTGTTCGTTGGTGGCTGTTGCTTCTCCTTGTACCAAGTTGACTGGGTGACCCTAGGTCCCGAAATATGGATGGAAGGGACAGAATTAATGCATTGAAAACCAGGGTGTGAGGTTTGAAAGGAATAGGCCCAGTTGAAAGTGGTCTCTATTCAGTTGTTTAATGGTAGTTTCAAAATTACAAGAATTCCTCCATTTGCCTGTGTTGCTCCTGACTTTGGCAGATAAGCTAACGGTCCCCACAGGAGTTGACCCTCCTTCATTTGAGCATGCGTAATGAGGCTGCTCTCCCTCGTCACACATTGTTCAGTAGGTGCTTCCCCCACACTGGGTGATAATTTAAAAGCTATCAAACTCCAAGGTATATGGAAGCACCATTTTCTATTAAATGTTAGCAGGTGTTTGTGTAAATTAACGTGTGTAACTCTTACTCTTGTACTAAAGATATTGCTTCATGGATCTATTCTATAAAATACCTCCCCAGGGAGAGTGGAATCAGCACACTCTAATCATTAGTTTAGACAATTTCTTCTTTGCTTAGGACAAAAGCATGTTTTGCCTTTGTGTAAATTAACATTATTTTGTATGTGTATATAATTTTTTTAAATGTTGTAAGTCAACATGATTGCTTCCTAAGCAAAAAGGCAGGTTATGCATGTATTAATTAAATGAAAGTAAACTGCTGCTGAAGATGCACAGTTTGAGAAGACAAAAGGAGGAAATGTTCAATTTATTCTTCTGAATGATTGATGTAATAGGAGGCACGGTGGCACAGTGACTTTATGATGCGGGATCTGTTGACCAGGAATGGCTGATACTCTGGCAGTTCAAGTCATTTGCTCCCATCATTTTCCCCTAACTCCTGCCCACCCAGCAGTTCAAAAACTGCTTTTTTGAAGCAATGGGTAGCACGTCGGTAAGAAGCAGCTGGCTGTGTTCACAAGGACAATGGGAGCTGGTGCTGGACCTGCCCGATGTGAAGCTCCAGATGAGCCAACAACCTGAACGCCTGTAGCCAGTTGGTGGAAGCTAGCTTGCTCCCCATGGTGCACGGTGAATAAGCACGCAAGCGCGAACTAGCAACTAAGTGGCCAGGACCACTCTGTAAGCCTTGTGGATATCCCTGATATTGTATGCCTTATGAAATAAATTCAAATTGATGTAATAATTTCAAATGATTAAACTTGTTGGACTCATGGAATTAAGGTCTAACATTGATCTGTTAGTCAAACAGATAACATTTTTGCTTGTTGAGTTGAACTGAGAGGTGTTCATGAATGTGAAAGTCAACCTTTTCTCATGCAACAGTGATAATCTCGATGACATACATTTCTAGGCATTAATGTTGAAATGTAGCTAGTCATTAACGTTGGGACAGTGTAAATATTAACTTTATCAGTTGTGTAAAAATCAGACATCTGAAGATAGAAGTGAAGAGGTTTGATAGCTTAGGACCAGACTACCTGAGGAACTGTCTTGGCCCATTCAGATTATCCCATACCACCCACTCAGACAGGCAGGCAAGGCATATTGCAGATCCCATTGGTTAAAGAATTTTGAGTGGTGGGATCCAGGAAGAGAGATTTCTCTGCCGTTGTCCCCTCCCTTTGTAACATCTTACCCCCAAAGATAAGGTGGGCTGCCACTCTTACAAAAGATAGACATAATACATTAATGCAAAACATTTAAAAAGTTAAAAGAAAGACAAGATGCAAAGACACAACAAAGCAGGATCTGTTAGTTGGGTAGCCATCTCTTAGATGAGACATACAGCTGCCCAGCCCCAAGCCAACCCAATAAGCCAGGTTTTCAGGCTTTTTTGGAAGGCCAAGAGTGTGGGGACCAGCTTCTTTTTAAGAGGGATGTTGTTCCAGACGGCAGGTGCAACAGCAGAAACGTCTCATCTTCTGGAGTCGAAATTCCTTGGCTGATGGGTTGTATAGCATGCTCTTACTGCTGGCGCGGGTGGGTCAGGCTAAACTCAAAGGATTTAAGTAACCTGGCCCCATGCCATGAAGGGCTTTAAAGGTGATAACCAACACCTTGAGATGCATCTGGAAACAAACCAGCAACCAACAAATGCAGCTCAATGCAGCAACGGTATTATACAGGTCACTGTAGGGACCCCAAGAATAGTCCATGTGGCTTCATTTTGCACCAGTTGTAACTTCCGGATGCACCCAAAGGGTAGCCCTATATAGAGGGTTGAAGAGTGGTATGCAACCATGGGGCTGGCTGGTGACATGAGGGTGCTCCCTCCACCACTTTTAACTTGTAATATCTTAATTTTAACTTTGTTCTTAATGCTGTATTAACTTTGTTGTATTTATGCTTCTTTTTAAGTTTTATTGCAAGCTACCCAGAGTCACTTAGGTGAGATGGGCAGCATAGAAATGTAATAAATAAATAAAAATAATTCTTTCATCTCACATTACCAAGTGGATCAAGTACTACTCTAGGCAGATATAATGTTTAAGGTGTTATGTTAGGGCAGGAAGACCCAGTTTCAAATCCACTTTTACCAATGGAGGCTCAGTGGAGATCTTTGGGATTGTCACTTTCTTTCAGCAAAACTAATCCCTGTGCTACGTATACTCGCTTGAGTTCCAGGAAGAGCTTTTAATAAAACAAATCAACATTTTTTTGCAATTCAGTTTTACATACAAGGGTGAAAAGTGTACCCTTTAAAATTCCTTACTCAACTGTTTTATCCTCTACTGTACATTGTCACCAGTGATGTTCAATATTTTGCTTTGGCTCAACATTATAACTATTAAATTGTGCAGAGGTAATGTTTAATGGAGTTCAGTAATTGAGTTAATGATCAGGTGTGGAGAGTACATTAAGTAAAATGCAGCTGTTAATTTTCAAAACCCGTGTGTTTCCAGATTTTGGGATAGCCTTATAGTGAACTTTTATTTAATTAAGTCTCTGAACCATTTCAACCTTCTTTTGGGTTTTCCTTGTCACCAGAACAATTGGCTGGGTATAATTTCCTCTACATTTCTGGTTCACATTGGCAAATGACTTTGTTACAAATGCAGGGATAAAGCAGGTGTCATAATAAAATTATCCTTTCAGGGGGATCCATTAATTTCAGGCATAGGCAGTACAACAGCATATTCTTTCCTCAGCTGCACATGTAGCCCATAACAGAAGCATGATCTGGAAAACAATCTCTTACAGCATGTTGCATCAGCTTTTCCTCTCCAGCTTCAATAAACAAATACGTTATTGCTCACAAAATAGATCTCCGTATTAACCGAAAACAAAATCTCGGTTGCTTACCAACAGGTTTAATATAGATGCCTGGTTTTATTTTGTTTTGTGAAGCATTTAACTCTGCCTTCTCCAACACCTGTACCTCTTTTCCAGTTCCCTTGGCTCTGTTTTGAATTAACCTGTGTGATTGTAGAATAAGGAAAAGAGAGGTTGCTGTAGTGTGGCTACAGCCAGCAGGAGGCCCTAACATGCTGAGATAGAAATTGTGGAAAACCATTTAGTTTACAGAGACAACCAGTTGAGTATGATTGGGATGATGGAAAGGGTGGATGACTCTGCAGTATATTTTGGAATTGGGTTGAAGCTCTCAGTTGCTCAATAGTAGCCTGATCTAACAGTTAAGATGCTGGGCTTGTTGGCTGGGAGATCAGCAAGTGAGTTCGAGACCCAGGCGCCGCATAACGGGGTGAGCTCCGGTTATTCGCCCCAGTTCCTGCCAGCCTAGCAGTTTGAAAGCATGTAAAATGCAAGTAGATAAATATGTACTGCCTGAGCTGGTAGGAAGGTAACAACACCGGTGTGCCTCAGCGTATAGTAATGCCGGCCACACGACCATGAAAGCATCCTCAGATAATGCTCACTCTTCAGCTATGAAATGGATAGAGTCCTAGAGTCGGATATGACTGAAAGGGGAAATCTTTACTTTAACTTCTTCTTAGCAAGAACATGTTAGATCCCAAAGCAAAGTGCCATTGTTACTCTTGTGGGTCTTATCCTATTGTTTTATTTTGCAATATTTAGCTTTGTAATATTTTATTATTTTGTTTTAATTTTGCAAGAAAATATAGAAAATCAATTCTGGCATTTAAAAAGTTTCTATGTGTATAAATAATTATGCACATTGATTTTGCTTTGTAGTTAAAAAGACAGTGGAAAATGTGGAAGAAAAGAAGACAATCATGCCCAAGAAGAAAGTTAAAGAGTTAAGAATATTGGATGGAAAGACTGCCCAAAATCTGTGTACGTAATATATATTATTCAAGGCTCATTTGACCATTTTTCAGTGTTTTCAAAAATAGTATAAAGAGTGTAACTATTGTTTAATATTTAGAGGTAAACTGTTATGATGGAATGAATTAAATTATCTTCCTGGCCTTGCTTCATTAGTTGTACTCTATGAAGGTACTATTTTTTTTAACATGAACTCCCCAAAATAGACATGTAACTAGGATATTAGCCATGTTTTGGCTGACATAGATACTGTTGCCACATCATTAGGACCTGTGTTCAGATTGTTCTTTTCAGGAACCTAAAAAATAAAAAAAAAAGTTATAACTTAAACAGCATTCATTTTTTAATATTTTTTTCTAATACAGTTAAAATACAAAAGCAGTATTTTCAGAACTATATAGGCATCCTCAGGCTTGTAGAATGCTGGTTACATTTTTCAATTATGCTTCACTCCGTAACTTCATTGCATAGAACACATAGGTAGAATCTAGTATTAACAGCCCTTGATAAAATCCATACTTTTCACCATAAAATGTACAAGAGGCAGTCCTCTCTCAAATTATGATGGTGTGTCATTTCAGCTATTTTCCTGGGATCTTTCCGCATGCCTTATGAAGAAATAAAACATATTATATTAGAAGTAGATGAAGCAAAACTCAGTGAAGCATTAATTCAGGTAAGTTACCACTGCCATTTTTTTTAACCAAATTTAACTCCTCAGAATGCTTTTATGAAGCTCTCAATCTCAAGTTG
Organism: Acrochordus granulatus; assembly: GCA_032468055.1. Classification (NCBI taxonomy): domain Eukaryota; kingdom Metazoa; phylum Chordata; class Lepidosauria; order Squamata; family Acrochordidae; genus Acrochordus; species Acrochordus granulatus. The sequence goes on along the minus strand of JANHZU010002106.1, from coordinate 18,767 downwards.
GCATCCTATCAAATGTCAGAATGGTGTGCCTGAGAAGAGTTTATTTAAAATTATATTTGGTAATATTGACTTATTAGCAAAGTAATATGGTGAAAACTTTGAATGCAGATAACCTTTAAAAAGGGGGAGAAGATGGGAAGGAGGAACCCAGCTTGTGTAGCTTATCCAGTTGGAAGGAAAGGAGCAATAGGACTGCATTCACAAATGTGCATGTTGGTTCACAATAATTTAGAATTCCTGCTTAACACATTAAAAAAATCTAATTATTCGTGTCACCTCTTTTAGTCATCTCAATATTTTAGTTAATCTGAATTTTGCTTCACTATATCTAGAAAATGTAAGATTGTAGATAACAAGCCTCAGAAGAAACAACAGTAGAGCACCTCAATCTTTTATGAAGTATTCCTGTGCTGCAGTTAATAAAAATATAATAAGCTATGATAGAGTCAAAATTGTTCAATATACCAATTCAGAGTCTGTTAGAAATTACTTTCAATTGGAAACAAAGCTTTCGTTTGAATTTGTGAAAGAGCTCATCTGTATATGTTATGATAGGTTTAATAATGAAAATCCTCCAATAGGCCGAGAATGGCATACCTTAATGAGATGTTTTGAAACAGGAAGGAAAGGTTATATTTTTGAATGCAAGAAAGGGCACCTGCTTCAATATTTTCACTTAACTAACCTTTAAGTATGCAATTAACATTTTAAGAAAGTAAAGTTTCTGTTAAATTATTGCAAAAATGTGAAAAGTAGTGAAACATCTCCGTTCTGTTTAATGGGCATTTTTTAACATCACTGTGCTGACAAGCTGCAAAATTAGAGATATGAGGCATGAGAGATTGAATATATTGGTGTTTCGGAACAATCAGAAATTCTTTCTATCTTCCTCTCCTTAGTTGGCTGTGTAAGCTACTCTAATGATATTTTTCATCCATTGTTGTGATGGAAGAAGTGACCTGCTCTGGAACATAATTATTTAATTCAAGCACTGTTTATTCCATCCATTTGTTGATTATTCTTAAGTCTATTTTAGCTTTTGGGTGTCATGGATTCCACAACTATCTTCACAGTAGTAGCAGGGATGAGGAGCTTAAAGGCTGCTGACAGTCGGTGAAATGTTTGGTAATGATGGTTGGTTGCAATATTTTTTTTTCCTTTGAGTTTAGTGAGAGTAAAGGAGCTCACAGTGTCCTGCTGTCACGGGTGTTGATGAATTGCATTTGCACCATGCTCCAGAGTATTTATAAAATTATTTCACTCTGCCTGATTTGTAGGAAACAGAAAAGCCAGTCAATGATATTTTAAAAGTGACCTTAAATTTAGCTTCCGAGCTATTCAGTGTAGCATGTATTTTATTTTAACCCAACAAAAATGTTCTGCGCATATAGTATATATATGTAAGCAATGCAATCTTTCATTGAAACAACAGACACCTTAGAATTACAACATGACTTTTCTCTCCTGAAACAGTCAGTGGGTGCAGATGAATATTCTCTTTTGAGTGTTTGCAGTTGACCATATAGCATAAGGTCAATGTACATTTTCTTTTGAAAAGAGAAGGAAGATTTTTCCTCCTTACTGTTAGGGAGAATGGTATTACATTAAAATAGATTTCATTTCTTGTTATGCTTTCCGTGTGTTAGAGGTGAGGGTGAAAGTATTGTGGCATTATTGAGCAGATGACATCTTCTACCCCAGCAGTCTTTGTTAGAGCAAAAGTTTGCAATAATCCCAACTGGATGCAAAGACCCACTAACAAATCTTTAACTCATTTCTGACATTGAATGTTGATCTTCCTCTGTTTCTGTATTCCCTGAACCTTCTCTCTTTTTCTTCTTTTCCTGTAATCTCTAATCTCAAGGGTCAGGCTTTCTCTCATTTTTGTTTTATACACAGCCTATGCCATCCAAAGGACATACTGCACCTAGACAGGTGCTACAACACCCCCTAAAGTAAAATAAATCATGGTTGACAGAAGAAAATGATTTTAATAAATTTTCAATGATCAAAGAGTGTTTCAGTGATTAGTTAGGATTTTTCCTTTCAGTATCTTTCTGAAGCGGCTCTTATTTTTTATCAACCAAAGTCTTCCAAAATACATCCTATTTTGAACAGCTTATAAAAACCCTCTGCTACTGCCTTAGTTAACATATTCTGGCATAACAATCACAACAGCAACAGCAGCTACATGGGAAAAAAATTTTATCAGGAAGGGCTCCGGGGAATGAAGTATGCCTGATGTATAATTTGTAATTATATTGATATAAAGTTTCATTGAACAATTCTTCAGAAGGAATGAAGGAAATAGGAAATGTAATTTCATGATTCACACTGAAGTTCTTCTTTCATGCCCATGAGTGAAATAGATACTGTTGTGAATATATAGAGATAAATTATTGGCATGTTCCTGGCACACAATCTCATGTTTCAAGGTTATACTATCACCTCATTATATTTGGAGCCAGGATATACACAAACCTTTGCTAAAAGTGTGCGGAAATGTTTTCAATATATTGAACAGGTGGTGAATAAATTAATTTCCAAAATATGAGTATCTGTGGATGGCCTGCCTGTGAATTATAAAAAAAAAAAAATACTTTTCATGAAAAAAATTGCTCAGTAGGTATCGAAATATTTTTTGAAATAACAAGGCATTTTCCAAATTCAGGACATTAAAGAGAAACACTCTTTTAACTCCCACAAATTACTTTTTCATCCTATTGAAGATGCTGTGGTATATTTGGTGAAAGTTGTGTAGATGTGTGAGACAGTATGTATACCTCTGTTTCTTGTCTTCCCTCCCTAATATCTGAGAAAAAAAAAAGTGTAGAGCAGTAATCCTAATTTCTGCTTCTCACACTAGAACTTGGTTAAGAACCTCCCTGAACAAAAAGAACTCAATGCCTTAGCTGAACTGAAGAATGAATATGATGACCTCTGTGAGTCAGAACAGTTTGGAGTTGTGGTAAGTTGAATTGTGTCCCTTCCCTTCCCTTCAAAAAAACATATACTTATTCTGGAAAGTTTTTTAGAGGGCTTTTTTAATTTGTTAGTTCATAGCTATAAGCAGACCAGGAATGTTATTGTCTTCAGAGAGAGAAAGATGCAACTGAAATTGTTCAAAGTTTTTTAGATGAGATGCTTGAGAGTACTTGTTACTAGGACCCTACAAATTATTATTGGGCACAATATCCAAGAAATTACTAGCAGGGGTTGAGAAAATATACAAACATTTCTAAAAGGTTTCCTTCTTTCATATATCAAGTGGCTGAGTCTCTTTTTATAAAAGAAAATATTTTGTTTCAAAATAAAAATATTGATAAAATACCAAAACATGCTAAAAATACTAAACATTCTTTGAGATGAAAATGAAAAAGAAGAGAAAAACAAAGGAACCAAGAAAAAATCCACTTTATATATTAAAGTTATCCATAGTCATTGATTTACTAAGAAATACCATATATTATTATATTACAAACAATAGAGAAAACTCCCATCCAGATGTGAATGGTTCCCACTCTGCTGGTGCTTTGAAGGGCCTTTACGCCCTGGCTCTTAGCCCAGGCCTTTGGAAAGGATGATTAATGTTCCTTCCTTCCTTTGTATTTCCCTCTGGTTTTATTTTCCTTGCCATAGTTGTTCTTTTGTCTTGTGCTGTTTTTGCCTCTCTTTTTTACATTACTCTTTGCTTTTAAATGTTTTAACGATTGTAAACCATCTAGAGTTGCTGGGAGTTGATTGGTATTGTAAAATATTATCACAAAATCTCTGTAAAGTAAGAAATATTGCTTCATCCTTTGATTGATAGAAAATAATGCCCTGTCTCAATCAGATTGCCTTTCACATGTTACCTGATCAAATTAATCATTGCCTCCCAATAACAAAGTGGATGAACTGAGTTAGAGTGGCAATAAATGCACCACTGGAAGACCTGAAAAAACAGGATAGAAACAAAGAAGGGTCACTAAGAGACAACCGCTCCATAATGGCACATAATCCCAATAACAGTCTTGTTGAAGTTTTACTTCTTACTGAACAACAGGAGTTACAAAGAAGTAATGTCTTATATGAGTACTGACCCCAGTTAAGGTGTCAAATCATGAATGAGAAGAATTAAGCATATATCAGCTTGATAGCTTTTTTGCAAATTATTGACATAACATCAAATTCACCATGTCAAATAATAGTTGAAATTCAAGATTTGGATCATGATGTATATAAGAATGACTTTTTTGATACTTAAAAGAACTGGGCCTCTTTCAAGAGTTAAACTCCTTTGCGATTGTGTCCCAAAAGATTTTTGCTCCTTGAAATGAAACTCAGCTTCTTTTATGGACATATCTACAAAGACTTTTTTTGGAAACAGTACTGATGTCTTTGTCATTCTCTTATTCAGAGTTTTGTTTTCTGTTGTAAAGTCTAGGTAAAGCTCTTAATCATGTCTGACTTTACTTGTCATGATAATCCAAGGTTAACTAGGTGTTGACCGCTGGTCAGATAGTATAATTAATTGTGCCACTTGGAATGTCTTTTTCCAACTTTGCTTAAGAGTGGCCTGAATGCATAAAATAATTTAACTTGTTAAAACTGCTTTTAGATTCTTGGGGAGAAAAAAAGGGTCAGAATGCTATTACAAAACCTAAAGTTATTTGGATATTTTCAGATTCTTCATTGGCTAGACATACAAGGAATTGAACTCCAGTGCAGCAGCTCTCAGTATACGTGCAAGACAATAGTAAATAAAATAATAACATAAACGAATGAAGTATTAAACAGTAAAGTGTGTGCCCAAAGTATGCAGCCAGTAGAAAAAGAATATAGTAAAGTGTAGAATTAGAATCACAATCTGTTGATAAGTATGTACACACCTTAGACAGTACTTCTGGGTTAATTTAGAATTCTTTGCATTTTGTGTCCTGTCATAAATTTCAGCTGAAATAATGGCATGGGAAAAAATGCTCTTTTTGTGTCTGGTAGTTTTGGTATGTAATACCATATAGCACTGTCCAGAGGGAAGAGGTTCAAACAATTTGTGTCCAGGGTGAGAGGGGTCTGCAAATACCTTTTCCACCCTTCTCTTGACTCACTAATAATAATAAAATGAACATAGTTTCATCTTGTATGTTATTCTAAACTAGATATTACAGTTTTCATTGAAGCTAAAATATTGCTGCAGAGAGCTCTATGTGATGCAGTCTAGGCAAAGAAAACCTATATGTGAAGAAAAAAGATATCCATTCAGTTTGAACTACATTTCTATATTAACAGTTTTATAGGTGTTGATTGCAGCTACTCTGGTTTTGCTTCTGTTACACTGTCAGAAGCCTTTGTTCCTTTTGTAAAGTTATCATCCTTTAGGGCTCCATCAAGACATGTGAATGTCTTTTCCTTTAAAAAAGAATAGCCATATTTTCTCACAGTTGTCATTTAAGCTTCTTTTTGGTCTCTTTGGATTCCAAGAAGTTCTAGGCTGAGTAAATTTTTCAGACAGTGAATAGTTCATTCCACCATAACTCCACAGTGTAAATGAAAAACATTAGGTAAGGTTATTGATTGTCCAGCATCTTACGTAGTGAACTGCTGTCATTATCCAAATAATAGTCCATGTAAAAAACTTCACATTCAGGAGGTAATTTTGCCTTGTAAAAACTAGTAGGGAATTCCTAACTTATTCAAACAGAATTGATGCCTTATTTTAGGAGGAACATGTTAATCTAGGACAGTTGTTCTACTTATCTGCAAATCCTCAGCTTACACAAGCATACATTTCTGTTGTTGTTCTTTGTATTACTAAGAATTCTGATGGACTGAAGAAAGATGTATTTGCTTTTGGATCACGGAGCACATCTATCAGTGCAATAAATTAAAAGTGAATTAAAGGATGCTATTCTTGTCTTTGACCCACCTTTGTTGCTGTTTCATTACCATATCACTTGCTGGGTGTTAAACTTAATCCCAGTGCACCTTTTCAAGAAATGTTAAACCTCTGTTCAAAAGTTGTTTGTAACCTTGTCTGTCTGCTCGAAATGTTTGCTTTTATAGAATACATTTGTAATAGTTAAATCTTCCATATTTATTTCTAATTTTAGTTTGTCCCATATTCTAGCCTTTGAGTAAGAATCATCTTAATTTAGGCTCTTGTAAGAGATGGTGCCTATGGAGGGAGAACTGGTGTGAAGGACTACAGTGAAGTAGCAGTTTCCCAGGAAGGAGGGAGCACATTACAAGGGGAGGGTGAGACAAGAGGCAGCCCAGACCAGAATTGGACTGGAAAAAGAGGAAGGGAGTTAGGATAGCCACTCCCTAGGACCTCCCAGGGGATATCTATTAGGGTGAGAGTTGGTCTGGCAAGATTCTGTCTATTGTTTGTAAACAATATTGTTTGCAAACAAACAATATTGTTTGTAAACAAACAATAAAGAACTGAACTCTTGTTGGATTGTTTTATATCATTCTTGGGCTCAGCTCAACAGCTGTTCACTAAGTCATATTTATACCTAATCTAATACTATATTTTAATTGAAAGTAAACTTCAAAGGAGGTATAAAGTGAAGGTCGGAGTGAAAAACTCTGCCTACTGTTCCTTGTTGCTGCATCCCATACTGTGAAAATACAATGATAACCACAGAGCCATCAATATTTTGGATCAAAAATAGTATACAGATTATTGTGCATACCAGTGTTGGGAATAGGAATATTGTGAGATCTGTGCCAGTGCTTTTTTCTTGAAGCTTGCATCTATTTTTTTTAAATAAAGAGTATAAATTCACAAGGTATGCTATCCCATATACATATAAATGTGTTGTTTGTTAGACACTCTTGTTAAATTATGAATTAGAAGATCATGCCAATGCTATATCAATACATCTAATACTTCAAAGGTCTTCAAATTCTGCTGATAAAATCTGATCATGTTTATAGATTTCTCTTATTCAGCCTGCAGTTAAAAATCACAACATATCTAAAAGGGCTCTTGCTTATAATAGTCTGAACATGTGTGTTAAAAAGTATAGGATGGTTGAAAATGCCATTTGTATCTGAAGGTATGAGGTTCCTTTTTTTTCAGAATGCATACACCTATTTGCATATACAAATTAGGTAAGTTAATGATTAATATAAGACTTTAATTGGATAATCAACACACCCATCAAATCTAATAAAGGTCAGAATTAGATATTTAAAATTCATTTAGAAAAGTCACACTTCCTAATTAGGTGACTTATTATAATAGAGTAATTAGTTTAATATTCATATTTGTGCATGAAAATTGGAGCATCACATTTTCATTTAGATGAAACATTAAGACAAATTGCATCTTCAAATAAGGTACAACATTTGGAATTATATCCTAGTATAATAAAAAATACACATAAATTGATGAAGATGAAACTGAGTGATGGAAAGCAAAAGTTACTGTAGTGATATCTTAAGCTTCAGATGTGAAAAAACAACATATTCAAAATTGTTGCTAGTTTTGACATTGCTTTAATGTTTCTGGTTTGAGATTTCTCTGATACAAAGAAATAATCTAGTATTTAATAAACTGACATATTTTACTAAATTTTACCATGGTGATCTAAAGAATACTTTAACAAACATACACTTTAATTGTCACATATCTCCAGTACAATAACTTTTATTGTACTTATTATGTCTTGGGTTCTCTCTACTCTTTTGGTATTTTGGCCTTCTTCCACCTCAATCCTGAATTCTGATTCTGAATCTGATTCTGAAGATCAGAAAAAGAGACAAAAATGAGGTATTTAGCTTTAAAATATTACAAACTTTTGAAACATGTAGATAATTGATTGGAACACAATTTAGAGGAATTAGCTTTTCTTAGTCTGACATGAATTATAGATTTAACTCCTTTTAAGAATACCATTTGGCCTTCAGGGTGACAGAAAAATAACCCTCATGAAGGAGATCCACCATCCATTCCAGGGTGAATTAGTCTGATTATTTTAGGTGGTAAAAAAAAAGCTGTTTGGAAATGCTTTAAAAGCATAAATCTGTCAGATGCTCTGTAGGGAAATAAAGTACTTGTAACAGTTTTTAAAAGCTGTGATTGCTCCCTCCTCTTTAATATAGTAAAGGATCAGCTTGGAAAATGAAATTCCCTTGGTGGTATTTTGATGGACAGTGACTTCATAATATAACTAAACCATGCATATTATGCAATTGCATTCAGTATCCCTGGGAATTTTACAAAGTAAAAATCAAATCCTAAAATCAAAATCTAAGTCTTAATGAAATGCAACTCAGAATCATATCTGACAACTGTCATCATTTTAGTCAAATTGATTTCAAGGCTTATGTAGCTTAGCTGAGTTATAATTTTAGGGTGACCTTAAAAACATTTAGTAATCGTTATCTGTTCATGTCCTTACTTGTATACATCAATATTATTTGCACCATTGTTACACTGTTATTTACCCTAATAAAAGTCTTACAGTAGAGGTCAACATTTTTCTTAATGGAGATTAATTATTCTACAAGTCTTACTCAGAAATACACATTGCAAGGACTTTGATTGAGCTAAAAGGAGTCTGACCATCAGAGTTTTGCTTACAATAGTTATACTTTTATAAAATGTATGTAGAAATTTATCAAGTAATAATATTACTTGGAAAAATATCAACCTCAAATTATGGATGGTACAAGCTTTGATTGCAGTAATGGGTCTGTGTTCAATTTAAATGATAAAGCTATAATTTATAACAGTGCTAACATGCGGATACAAAAAATACCTCAAGATTTATGTTTCCTGACTTTAATTATGTTAAGTAGCGCTACTAATTTTCCTCTATTAAGTGGCAAAGAAAGGGAACAAATGAATTAGGAATTGAAAACCAATAGCATCTGTGTGTAGTCCTGTGTTAGTTCCTGATGGCTTGCCAGGAATATTTCTTCTGGATTGAAGAAATGATTGGAAGAGAGGGAGAGACAAGAAGAGCGCAGAAATACATGAAATACCAATGCAATAAGTATGATTGATGAAATCATGATGATAAGTAGTGCAAACAGTAGTAAACCACCTCAACAGACTCTATTTTGTTATAGGATTTGATCTTACTCTAACATTCACAGTCTTTAAGTAAAATGCATTAATACAAATGGATGGGAAGAAAGTGAAGGAGAGGTAGACATTAGAGATGTAGTTGTTAAGACATCAGGCTAGAAGACTAAGTTCTAGTCCTGCCTCGGGACTATCACTGTCACTCATCCATCCATCCAAATGTAAGGGAGGTTTTATTTTCCTTAGATTGAACATTAACCAGCCAACACGGGCAAAAGTTAGATATGTTGTACATTCCTACGCACATGGAAAAATTTCCTAGAAGTGTTGCTATTAATCTGTTTTATTGTGTAAAACACATTTTTAACTATCTGTTTCATTCTCTTCCTTTCCAGATGAGCTCAGTGAAAATGTTGCAGCCTCGTCTCAATGGAATCCTTTTCAAGCTCACATTTGAAGAGCACATCAACAACATCAAGCCTGGTGTCATGGCTGTCACAATAGCATGTGAGGAGCTTAAGAAGAGCGAAAGCTTCACAAAACTTTTAGAACTTGTGCTCATGATTGGAAACTACATGAATTCCGGCTCAAGAAATGCCCAATCTCTGGGTTTTAATATAAGTTTCCTCTGCAAGGTGAGTGTAAACAGTATAAAAATATAATTTTAGAGTACCAGTCATGTTTCTACCGCCATTTTTTAAAAAAACACCTTTTGTAACTGCAATGTTGCTTCTTATCCCAAATCCTATCCAATGTTGACAACAGCAGGCCAAATTTTCTCATTTGCTTTTTTTTAAGCCTAACTTGATTTTATACCTTGAATAGTTAGCATGAGGAACCTCTCATTTTCTATTTTAAAAATTTAATGGACTCCTAAATATTTCTGGAAATAATTGTGGGGAATGAACTGTAGCTGAAGTCTGTCGATTAATGTGTTTCTTTATGTAAATCCCAGAGATGTTTGTAGGTGTGAATGAAAAGAGGGAAAAAGAGAACAGCAGTATAAACTTGGTTCCCATCCTGGGAAAATGAAAACACAAGGTATAATCCAAAGGACAGCTTAATTTCACTGGCCATAATCCAACTGAATTGAGAAGGAAATAAGATCTTTCTTAATGGCTGCAACCCAACACATAATAGCTTTAATGCAAACCATAAAGGTATAGCAACAGCAGCAGACCTACTGGGGGCAAAGGAACAGATTAAAACATCATTTGCAAGAGCATGTTATGAAAAAAGTTACCGTTTAAATCTTTTATGTACCCTGACACAGATGATTCAAGCATGGATTAACCTGATTTATGGCTCCTCTTTCCCATAATTAATTCTGTGTGAATTACTGGGTAAATTTGTCTAAATTTAGTGGGCTGTACTTCCAAGGAGATACACTTGCCATCACAATATCAATATCTTAAATATATTTAGAGTGGATTTGTTGTGGTGTTGCTATTCACTAAATTGCAATTACAACTAAAACTTTAGAAAATGTGCAGGAGGCACTGGTAGATTTGAATGAGACAGTTTAATGAAATTGGTCCAAATATCAAATTCCAGCTTTTGTAGTTTCTCACTGGAAACTGTTCAGACACTAGTATTAAAGAGAAAATAAATTTGTGTCAATGTTAATCCAAAATGAACATTGCTTTAATCAAGAAATAAAGTTAACATTAGTTGTACACTCAGCATCAGTTACTGTTTCTTATTAGTGAATTAGGAAAACTGTCTTTATTTTTGCCATTTTAACTACACTTGTAAGTGCTTTCCTTCTTTTATCTGAAATCTTTAACGACTAATTTCTATAAGATGTTGTATGTATGCAGCAGCTAAGTGGATAGCTTAGCTTTTTTTCTGTCCAACTATAAATTCTACTGGGAAATTTATTACTGCTATAATAGTATTGTTAAAGTGAGTTAAAGTAAGAAATAATGTTCCAGAATAAGCTGAAAAATGAGACATTTGAGATAAATCATTGTTTTTACATATTTCCCTATTTGATTGTAGAATAAATTAGTTTACTGAAATTCAGCATGTACTGTATATTCTTGCATATTATTGTAAAATTGAAAATAGATAATCCTATGAGGGCATCATTAATAATAGCAGCTGAAATATGTCTACATTTGAGTCTGGTTAAGCTGCTACTTTTATCTACTTCTACTCTAAATGTGTTAATGAAGACAGCCAAGATCACAGTTGTCTGGAAGAAAAATTAGATGAGAAAAGATCTTCTTTTTCCAAAGATAGCTATATTATTTTAAGGTAATCTGTTCCTATATTGTATATTCACGTAGCTTTATTTATCAAATGTAGCTTGTAATAAGGGCAATTAAAAAGTCACAGTTCATAATCACTGCGATAAAAAAAGATATGCGGCTGAATCTAAATGTCGAATACAATAAACGTGCTGCTAATATATGGTTGTAAATTGTCTGTGAATTGTAAATTGTAAGTACAGGTTGTAGTTATGGCTGGCAGAGAGAACTGAACAGAAAACATACTATACCGAAATAAAGATGTTTGTGGTATAGTATCTTTTACTGTGCCATGGAGGGGCTTATTTTTTTTGCATTTTCACTAGCTTATTTTGTGTTATCACTGGCTTTATGTAGTGATTTGTAAAACTATATAAATAAAAGTCCATTGCTAATGTTAGCTCTGTTATCCGTGACTGGTTTGTTGTTATAATGGAGTTTAAATGCAAGTTACTGGTTTTGGAACAGCATTTGAATATACTTAGGAGTGAGGTCACCTAGAATGGGAGTGGCATAGTAACAATCTATGCATATAAGATTGAAGAGCAACAAGAAATCAGTTTTGTTCACTAAATAACAACTTAATCTTAGTCTTCCTCTTTTGAAGTCCATCTCCTAGAAGCAACAGATGGTATTCTTACTCTTTCTAACTGAGTTGAACCTCGCTAATAAATTGTCACAAGGGCTAGCTTGAAATCATCAACCACAGAGCTGCTTACATGTGCAAATCTAGCCCTGGGGCAGTTTTAGTCCTGAACCATTGGAAAGGACATTTTTCAGTGGCAGATGGAGAAAGTCATCTTAAAAACTATGCATTAAACTTGACTGGTTCTAACTAATGTCTTTATGTTGATTGCAAATCCTTAAAAATGCATTATCTTTCCGGATGTTATACTGCGGCTTGTGGAATTATTGAAAAAACCAGCAATTTGTAAGCAACCCTTGGCAGAGCATGCAGGACTTAATTTTGCTTAAATAAAAGAGACTTCCATTAGAATTCATGGACTGTATCAAGGCTGGCAGGCAGAAGTAGTAGTTTTGATATATGCACTGAAGCATTCATGATTGTTGATTCATTGAACTGTTAATATTTGTACAACTATGATTCAGAAAAAAATATTTGAATAAACCCACAGCCTCATTAGTAGTCAGAAGATTATCACGTCTTGTAGTAGCTATGAAAGTTTTGCATCTATAAATTGACTGGATATTGTTTAGCATTTTCACAATTTTTGCTATTCTAACAATGTGAAATGCAATAGACATTTTGATTAGTAAGTTAAATTTGAGTTGTCATGTCTATTAAGTGAATCTACATCTCATTTAAAACAAAAGTCATATAATATTTATAGCAAATTCTCATCAAACTAGAACGAAGTGTTGAATAGAGTGCAGAAAGATTCAGGCCTAGGTTGAGTGCACTTCAGCTTTTTCATTAATGACTTCAAGAGGTATAGGGAGTATTGAAATGCTTATTTAACAGAGTACACAGGATTGGGTGAGGAAAAGCATGAGCCTGGTAGGAAACAGGAGAACCAGGAGGAAACAGGAATAGAATAGAAAACACTTAATAGAAACAGAGATATATGCAGAGGATACCTGGCTTGGGAAGAGTACACCTGAAAAAGATTTTGGAATTACATTTGATCAGAATCTGAAACAGAGCCATCTGGCTGCAAAAAAGGCAAATACCCTTTCTGGCTGCATAAACAGAAGGACAGATTCCAGTCACAGAATGTAATGTTCCTCTTTGTTATGTTGATCAGGTCTGATCTTGAATGCTGTGTCTAGTTTGGGCACCGCATTTTAAGAAAGATTTAGCTCGACTGATATATGTACAAAGAACGTCAATTAGGAGATTGGAAACTTTCCAAGAGAGACAGAAACCTGGGCATGCCTTGGATTAAAAAAAGACCATTGGTGGGAATACACTAGCATGTTTTAAATAGCTAAAGGGGTGTCACAGAGAAGAAAGCCATAAAATCTGTTGTCCCAAATCCAGGATACAAAGAAAAAATATTTAAGTTAGAGGGAAGCAGATTATAGTTGGTTGTTAAGAAATGAATATTGACATTTTTTCATAACCTCTATTATGTCTGGTCTGCCACACTGTTGTTTATACACACACACACACACACATATATTATATATACATGCACACACATATCTACATATGTAATTCTAGAGTCATCCATGGTCATGTATCTGAGTGATGGGAGATTTAATATACTTTATGTATAATTAGCACTGAATGCTACTTCAGGAGAAACACATATCAAATCAAACATGTTATTTTTCTTCCATTGGAACATGTCTTTATCTCAGAAAGAAAAAGAACACACAGAATAAAATTATAAACTTCTAAAGGCTGCAAGGTTTTTATTAAAAAATAATACCTAATATAAAGCTTCTTTAGAAATATGTTTTAAATCCACATCTTGTATTGGTGTTAATAAAATTAAGTATAAATTCAATTAATCTTTGTAAGTGAATTCAAGAACTTATGTTAAAAACCATATTTTGAGGCAGAATCTAAGAAATACTGTTTCAGTCTTTTCTTGTTTCTTCCCATTTACAGATTAGAGATACAAAATCATCTGATCAAAAAACAACCCTGTTGCATTTCCTGGCTGATATTTGTGAAGAGAAATTTCAAGACATCCTAAAATTCCCCGATGAACTTGAACATGTTGAAAGTGCAAGCAAAGGTATATCAAGAGATAAAATGGGAATAATTTTGATCTTCTAACGTGTGGAAAGTCTTTGGAACATTGAATTTCTTCCTTGAGGACTGCAGAAACTATAAAGATGTGTACTAATAATGGGTAGTTCTTTGCTAGCTTTTTATTGATTAGGCGAAAGCAAGCAAGCAAATCATTTGTATTGTAATAAGGTAGAACAGTGGTTCTCCAGTGTGGCTTGGGACCACTTGGGGGTCCTCCAGACCCTTACAGGGAGCCCACCAAGTCAAATACTTTAAATTTCTCACTTTTACTTTCTAATCCAGAAAATATTGATAGATATAAACCACATAAACCGAGCTCTTTGGGCCCCTCAATCATTTTTAAGAATATTAAGTGGCCCTAAGTCCAAAATAGTTGAGAACTGCTGGCATAAAATGCTACGGAGAAGTAGTTTGAAGCACGTAGGAGTCATCTTTCAATTCATTCACTACCTCAAAAACTTTATTACCTCTATGTGCATAGATACATTTTCTTCTATGTGATATATAATTATATAAACTATTTTTAAGAGGATACAAGCATTACCGCCTTACTCTATTTTTCTCATCTGATTGAACTATTAAAATCAGAGCTTAGTAAAATTATGGACATATGTTTAGTTGGGGGAAAAAATAAAATCAAAAACCTGTCCAGCTGTTCATCCACAGTTTGGAAAAATGAAAAGATGGTTCTGCTGGTCCAATCGGACCGGGCTTTTTACAGCCCCAAAGACAATTGATTAGAAAGTATGATGCAAAGGGGGAGGCAGATGCAGAAAGCTGTTTTGCGGTCATTACTGCTCATCAATGCGCCTTAGCCTCGATCCCTGGTCTGATTGGGCCAGCAGGACCAGCTGATTGATGGATGCAGTGGAATCACACTTCAGATTCCCACAAAAACAAGTGAGAGATCACCCACAATGAGATATTAACGCTTCACTGCTGCAATGCAAAGGGGCAACCCCTGTGGCAGAGCGGTCAGGAACACTAGTGATCATGGAAGCCCAGGGATTGATGCTAAGGCACACTGATGAGTGGTAATGAATTGTCTGTGTCTGCCTCCCCCTTTGCATCATCATACTTTCAAGGGAAAAGACTTTCCAAAAGATAAGAAAGCAATTGTTATTTAGCCTATATAAACTATGGCTATTTTAGCCATATTTTCATATGATCCCAAAGGAGCAGAACCCCAGAATTTGCCTTGACATTGATGTCTATAACTCAGTAAGCCCAAATTCAGACCCAGGTGTATCCACAGGTAAACATCTTGGCCATCAGGTTTGTTGGTACCCATGGATAAAATATGAAGGTGGTTTCTAAATTAAATTCAGATTAGCTTAAATGTGGGTTTTATCAATTAAATATAATGAATTTAATAGTGTTTGCTATCACTTATGTATTTAGAAACAGATGGTTGATTCCCTATTTCAGAACATTATGAAGCATATGGTGCTTATGTTAATTTTTCAGTAAAGTTTTGGATATGAAGTATGGCGGTCTGTACTAGAGAAAACATTCTCATAACTAGATATTCTATCATCCAGATGTAAAATATAGAAGAGTTCAGACATGGAATGTCTTTTGCCTAGTGAAAATCTTCTTCTATGTGCTATATAATTATATTAGCTATTTTTAAGAGGATGCAAGCATTACCGCCTTACCAAGTAAGTTTGGAAGTTCCATTGAAAACCTCTGAAGTGTTAAAAGCCCAGCTCAAGGAATTAAACCAAAGGGACTGGTAAAGTTTAATTAAAAGCACTGCATCAGTAAAAGAAGGACGTACTTATGAATCCAAAATCTTATTTCCCTTAAGATTTTGAGTATATTTCAAGTGTCGCAACTGCTTCATTTTTCTTCCTAATGTAGATCTGTTTGTCTATCTATCCAAGAAATCTTTACATCTGCTCAAGAAACTCTTAAACTTATTGATATTTCCAAGCAACCTACTTAACTGATAAGCAGTGCAAATTCTTTCATGCTTTGTAACTACAACTCAAGACTTAAGTAGCCTACATTGGCTTCACATTTAAACTCTCCATAATAGATTGTGTGCAGCAAATCCTTGTCTTCAAAGTATTTTTTTTTAAAAAATGTTATTTTTCAAAGCGTTCCCATTATTGTAGTTTCTTGTTGTCCTTTGGTTAAGTGGTTGCAGCTAATGACAAAAAGTTAAGTAAGGTAAAATCTAAGGAACATTGGGACAGTGGCAAACAAAATATCTCAAACCTATAGACTATTTTTGATGGTGGGGGATTCCCAGAACCACTGGTATACCATTTCTTTATTATTTCTAAGAAAACATGTGGATGTGCCCATATAATCATGGGGAACTGACCTTATGCCAAAAAGGAGCTTTATTTTTTTTACTGAATATTATAAAATTGTGGTGTTCATCCAGAGAGAGAACCCATGAATTTGTAATATATATCATGTAACCTCCAGGTGTTCAGATCTCCTTTGTCTTTATTTTTCCATTTGTATTCCTTATTTAAAACACAACATTTTAAGCACACATCCAATTATTTTAATATAGCAATCAGGTGTACATAATAAGCTAAGATCAATTACCATTACCCCTTACTTGTAGTTGGATTTTTTCCCCAACAATCTCTACTTTATTCTTTAGGTGGTGCTATTATTATTGGTGTTGTGGCTCACTGCACCGTCAGCCAGATGTTTAGACTGGATTTTTTTTGGCATTTTTGTCCACCTATCATGTCCTTCCCAAGGACTTGGGATGGGCAGATGTTCTTTGATGTTGTTAAATGAATCGTCACAGGATGTAAGCTCTTCCAACTAATGCTGCCTTTTGCAATTGACTGCTGGTGAATTTGTCAATGCAGATGGTGTTCAAGTGGTGCTCCAGTTGTTTTGGGATTGCACCCATGGCTCCTGTTGCTATTGGTACCACCTTTGTTTTCTTTTGCTACAGTTGTTCTACTTCTTTGCAGTTCTTTGTCTGTTGTGATTTTCTCCAGTTCTTCGTCTTCTTTTCTGCTGTCTTCCAGGTACTACTATGTCTACTACCCAGACTTGGTTTGTCTTTCTTATCAATAGTTGTTAAATCTAGGGTGTTATGTGACAGGTGCCTGTCTGAATTCTGCAATCTCAGAGCAATTTAGCTTCTTTATTTTCTATTGCTTCCTCTCTTATGGTCCTACCATCTTGCTTGCTATTACTATCATTAATATGTTACTATTAATATGTTGTTTTTATTATTATGCTATTGTTGTTTCACTATAGAATATGGTAGTTTTTAACCTTTTATTGCAAAAGCAAATGTAAACCACTTGATGTCTGGTTGGATCAGAGCATATAAGCTACAGTGAATAGAATCAAATACATATTACAAACATTACAAGCAATAAATAAAATCAACAGTAGCCTAAAGCTTAGTAAATTAAGCATAATAAATTAAGCTGCAGGCTTAAAGACTTTTAAATAAGTTAGGGAATATTAAGATTCCTGCTCAAAAAGTCAAAGGTGAATTCCCTTAGAAAAAGCATTCTGCAGTGAATATCACAACAAAAAATCTTCTATCTTTGATTGGCAGATACGACATTCCCTCTAACAGTTGCATCACAGTCTTGATATTCATAAAAGCTTCCGAAATCCATCTTAATGTCTTCTAGGTGGCTCAAGATTCTTTAGATTACACTGCAGAATTAATATACTTACCTCTGGGAGATAGGTGTTGAGAAGTTTTTTGCTTTAAGCCTCTTTGATGGAAATAAAGGTCCTAAGTTGAATCTTGAAGACAATAGGAAATGTTAGTTAGCCTAATGATAATTTAAAAAAAAGTGCTCAGGATTTATCAGTTCAATCGTTTTGGGAAAAAAAAGAGGTGCTGGAATTATTCAACGTATAGGTTCACAAAAATTAATAAATGTATAAGCAGCATAATTAGACATCAGGGTAATGAAATCATAAGAAATCGTTTAGTGGCTTGCATACGGAAAATCAGAATATTGGATGTCACACTTCTGCAGGGATGAAAAAGAGGATTTACCAAGCTGTAATTGCTATGTGCTTGTGGAATTACACAATTGGTTGCAATCAATATCCTTATAGTTTAAAACAGGAAAATCATCATGAGAGAGCTTGTTCTGTTTTTTAATATGATTTACATCTTTAAGTAGGATATGTTCAGAAAATGTATGTTCCCTTATCTTTTCCACTATAAAGGAAGGATTATAAAAAGCCTAGGATAAGTCGTCTCTCCCTCCCCACCCCCCTTAGTAAATGTTCAAAACCACATTAACTTCCAGTGTTATTGGTTAGAGTGTGTGTGAGAGAGAGGGAGAGAGGAAAAGCCCATTAATATTTTCCAATGTGAAATGTTCAGTAAAAGAACTGTAATGTAATCAATAGAAAATGATCCACAGAAATCCATGGGGAAAATGCAAATGGATATTTTGGGGTTCCTTACTGGCAGCTGAAAAACTCTCTGGGTACTTGTTCAATCTAAACTTTTGAGTTGTTCGTATTGACTGACTAAAAAGGATGCTCTGTTCAAGATAATTTGAAGCTGATTAACTTTAATTGTGTTGCTGAGAAGGGGTGGAAAATGCTTACAAAGAAATCATGATAAAGAGATTCCATTTTAAATAAATAAGACAGATTTCATAACTGGATTTTTATTTGTCAATTGATGTTGATACTTCTATATGTGAGAAAATTATGAATACACTGTTTAAATTATTAGAAATAGTTCCTCTCCTCTCCTCTCCTCTCCTCTCCTCTCCTCTCCTCTCCTCTCCTCTCCTCTCCT
>JANHZU010002104.1:133652-154686 GCA_032468055.1 Acrochordus granulatus | reverse complement strand
TAAAAAACAGGCATCTGGACTGGATTTTTCTCAAGTAGAAGACGTTTCACCTTTTATCCAAAAGGCTTTCTCAATTTGCGATGCTTTAAGAATAAACTTAATAAAATCATTAAGCAGAAATAATTTTAAAAATTCAATATGAAGAATGTTTGTTTGGTCCTATGTCTGAGTTCTCTTTTACAGAACCACCTCAATTCACCAAGGAACCAGAAAGACACATCACAGCTGAGATGGAGAAGGTGGTACAGATTCCATGCCAAGCTAAAGGTAATTTTCTCTTTCATTAGGGATTGTTCAGATCAATTTAGTTCCATATTAGAATAGTTAACCTTATAGTCCTATCATCCACTGCATTGGTAGATCAAATTAACATTTTCCATCAGATCTACATGTGGGAGGTTTTAATAGAGAAATGAATGAGAAGGTATTCAAAATACTCATCATTCACTTGTAGCTAAAATATGTGTATAAGCACATTTCTGTTCCCATTGAGCTGCAAAGAAAACCATGAAAAGACTAAATAAGATACGCTGATGTATGCTTTAATCTATAGGCCAGCATTTCTCAATGTTAGCAACTTTAAGATGTATGGATTTCAACTTCCAGAATTTCTCAGCAAGCAAGCTGGCTGGGGAATACTGGGAATTGAAGACCACATATCTTAAAGTTACTAATATTGAGACACACTGCTATAGGCAGTCCAAGATAGGAGACCCATGCTGAATGGCGGCCTTATTTGCAATAGCGCTGAATCTGTCATTCCCTGAGCTTTCTGTGAAAGAATAAAAGACATGAAACTTAAACAGCCTGCTAAAGGCCTGAGTTTAAGTTGTAAGACACATTTTCTATGAATAGACCCTTCAGGGTTTTGTTTTGTTTTTGTCACTTGCAATCTCAAACATTGTTAGGGGAGCTTTTGTTTGTTTATATATTTAACAAATACAAATATGCTGTCCTTCTTTAGACAATGTCCAAGTGAATTCTGTCAGCAGGGTCAAACCAATAGGATAAAAGGTAGGAGGTCTCCACTTTCTCCTTCCAAAAATCCTGTGTTTTTCATACTTCCTGGCCCTGGCCTTGTCCTGTACTTCTGTCTTGGTGTAACTGCTTGGTAGTTACAGCTACCATCACTTGTTTATTTGGGGATGTCCTTGTCAAGCATCCTCCCACTAGCATGTAAGAAGGAAAAAATTTCCACAGCCTATTTCCAAGCTTTACCTGACAATAGAAAGGGAGAAAGATAATGAAAGTGAAGTAAAAAATCCTATAGAGTCCCCTCCTGATCCTTGATGCTTTGAGGCATGTGCTGGGGAAATTAGTTCCCCTCCTTTGGGAGTTGGATCAAAAGCACCATCCATAACTTAAAGTCACCTTTATTAAAAATAACGAAAAAGGTAAAATTCCTTTTTAATTTGAGGTAGTTATAAATACAGTCAATTTCAGATATATCAGAGACAAATATTTATTCTAACTATCTAGACACACTAATTAGAGTCAATTCAAGGTATAATCATAAGTTGTTCCTATGTTACTTATCATAAATTATTCCTATGCCTTAGAGATTAAGAATCCATCCAGCAAACAAATTCTTACTTAGATTTCAAAGATATCCTAAGTCTTGTAAATTGTGATTTGATGTCAAAAGCTTAGGATCAATTTTAAATTTGATTTCTTTTTTTTCTCCCTTTTCTTGATGCATTTGTGACCTGAAACAGATTTTCATGTTTCAGTTATTCCTGGATCACATTCTCAGATGATCCCTGAGAATACTAGCTGTTCTTCCTCCCATTTCCCCAGGCATCTCTCTTCATTTCTCAGGGACTGGATTTAAAAACCACTTGGGGACTGGGGGGTGTCTTCATACTGTATGTCACAGTGCATAATCTGCCCCTTTGATAATATAGATTCAAACCAGAGAATTTAATGTGGATTCTCTGACTGAGGTGCAGTTGTCAGTTTTGTTGTTGCTGGGTGGCAACACAAGGTGACACAATCTTTTTTTAAAAGGTAATAAAATAAGAAAGAACCACAGTAAATAAAAGCAACAAAGTATAAACAGCAATGAAAATCAGGTATCAGAATAAAATTCTGAATAAACAGAATAAAATTCTGTTTTCCGTTTTCTTAGAAAGCTGAAAAAGATATAAAATGCTATCACTGAAGCAGGTTTGAAGTGAATCTTCCCTGGGAAGACAATTCCACAAGAGGCCCTTGGTTGTTTCTTTCCAGATCTTAAATGACAACCATAGAAAGATCTCTAAAGATGATATTAATGCACAAACAGTTCTGGAAACAGGTTTTTAAGTGATACTTAAAATAGGATGGCAAGTTTCCGTCTCTCCCTTCTGTGTTTGAGCATAGACAAACTATCTTTTATCCTATTGGTTTGACCCTGCTGATAGAATTCACTTGGACATTGTCTAAAAAAGGACAGCATATTTGTATCTGTTAAATATATCAACAAACAGAACAAAGACATCACCAAACCTCTTAAACTACAATACATTTTTTATTGTTGATTTATTTAAAAAAACATCCCCTATTTGAAATTATTAAATCAAATTTGCTACATCGTTTGAAGCAAATCTGACTTTTTTGTAAACTGTTTGATTAAGTCTTAGAGGGGGAAAGAATAAGTCAATATTCTCTAATTTCATTTTTAACTTCATTCAGTTTGATCAGTGAGTACTGCAGTGGGGTCTTCTTGAAGTCCACTGCAACACCGTTGAGTTCTGAAGAATGCAAATATACGCTTTTAATGTCTCTTGGCTGTGACTCTTGGTTTGAGAAATACAGGTTTCCAGAAGGGAAGCTGTATGGATTTTTAAATAAATAGAGATGAGATGGAGGAGAAACATACATTCATCAGAATCCAGCCATATGAAAGCAATTAACAAATAAAGACACATGTGCTTAGTATTCTAGAATTATCTAATAATGGATCTCTCTGTGGCACTTTCTGTCTCCTGCCGGACTTAATTTTTAAATAATTCATCTTTACAATTCCTTTTTGGTATTGCAGGTGTGCCTCCACCTAGCATGTTCTGGTACAAGGATGCAGTTCTACTTGGAATGGAGAAACTTGCCCGTTTCAAGCTGCTCGCTAATGGGAGCTTGCAGATCAGTGGCCTAATACCAGACGATACAGGAATGTTCCAATGTTTTGCCCGCAATGCTGCTGGTGAAGTGCAGTCTTCCACATACCTGGCTGTCACAAGTAAGTATCAGCAAGTTCAGTCCTTCTACCCTGCCTCACCTACTACTGTGGTGCTTGGTGGGAAAATAGGAGTGATTAGTAGTCAGAGACCACTCCTACCTCCCAATTCAAAAGTACTGCAGGAGGATAGAGCCAGTATTAGTACACAATAAGAAGTGAATACTATTTTGATAGAGGAATGTTGATCTTCAAGAGAGGAAGAGATGTATTTGTAGAGCAGAAGCAGGTTCTCTCTCTGTTTCACTGAGAGATGTTTCCACAATGCAAAGCATGGCATAGTGTCCATTATTAGCAATGAGTCAAAATGACCCATGACCATATATGGGGTAAGGTCTTTCTGAACTATTTTATTTCTATTCAATCATGGTACACTTTGGGATGGAGGCTGGGTGTCAGGGAAATAAAAATCAATATCTTGTTGTGTCAAGAGTTTGACAATTTAAAATTCTTTCCATAAACATTCTTCTCATCTCTCCCTCATTACAGGCATTGCACCCAACATAACCAGAGGGCCCTTAGACAGCACAGTGATTGATGGCATGGCTGTGGTTCTTAGCTGTGAGACTTCTGGAGCTCCCAGACCAGCTATCACCTGGCAGAAAGGTAATGGTGAATTGGGAAACTATTCATGCTTTGGAAACACAGGAGTCAGGCATGCAAGGAAACTCTCTTGACCATAGCTCAGTGACAGAGCATATATTTTGCAAGTGGAAGGATTGAAACATCTCTAGTTTAAAAAATGTTATGGAACTCAACTTCTTTTCATACAATAGAAAATATCCTTTTCCTCCTTCTCTCTGAATTCCTTTGTGTGTCCTCAAATTTGTGAATACATTTGGGAATTTTAGTTTTTATTTATTTATTAGATTTGTTTATCCCAGCTTTATTACTTTATAAGTAACTCAGGGTTGCAGACACACCTAATAATCCTTCCTCCTCCTATTTTTCCCACAATAACAACTCTATGAAGTGGGCTGGACTAAGAGAGAATGACTGGCCCAAAATCACCCAGCCGGCTTTCATGCCTAAGGCAGGACTAGAACTCACGGTCTCCTAATTTCTAGGCCAGCACCTTAATCACTACAACAAAGACAATTCATTTCTGTGACAGATGCTATTTCCTCAGTGAAGGACACAATTTAACATCAGGGAAAGGGTCTTGTGTAAAGGGAAAATCCACTCATTGAGGTTTAAGTGGGCTGCAAAGACACATGGAGTGGTTTTTCTTAACTTTATGTGTTCACAGTCTCATTGAACCTATAGCATCTTTTTGTCTTTTAAAGTAGGATCCTTAAAGGATATTGTTGATCAGCTACACCATGGAATACTATCTCCTGTATCTACAGTCAAATATTTAATCCAGCTTGGAACATACTGCTTTAGATCAGAAAGTGTATTTCAGAAATATTAGTCCTACAACAGCTTGCCTCTGGAATAAGAGGAAAAAGAAACAGAATGGAGAGCAAGAGAGATATGGAGATTACACAGGGCTAAGCCATTAATGAATTAGCCATCTATGACCCATATTTGCATTTA
Source organism: Acrochordus granulatus (assembly GCA_032468055.1). NCBI lineage: Eukaryota > Metazoa > Chordata > Lepidosauria > Squamata > Acrochordidae > Acrochordus > Acrochordus granulatus. The sequence goes on along the minus strand of JANHZU010002104.1, from coordinate 149,933 downwards.
CTGCCTGCTGATGGAGTGGGAAAAAGTGGGGAAGAAAGATTCAACCTGACCATATTTGAGGAATGGAAATGAGTTAATGATCGATCAATCAGCAGTTTGGAAGAACAAAAAGAAGCAGACAGCTCATCATTTCCAGATGTTCTCACGGTTCCATCCCACTTTATCAATTGTGTAATGGTTATGGGAATTGTAATCCAAAATATCTGAACAGTGTCAAGTTGTCTTTCCCTGAAAAGAATTAGAAGATTCCCACTGGCCCCAAATCCAGCTTTGTGCTTCTAGGCACCTCAAACTTTTCTTAACTTTTCTTTATTATAACTCTCTTAGCTGCACAGGAAAAGTTGATGCTCCTTAGCCTTGTCATGCAAATCTGCACTCCAAGTGTGTGACAAGCCAAGTTCATATTTGATTATGTGTTATAGAGCCAACATTTCCTCTCTTGGGCCCTTTGAATTCAACAAAGGGGGTTGAAGTTCATACATAGAAAGTAGAAACCTTCAACAAATCTGCCAATCATTTTCTTTGTGACTGGCTGTGCTACATATATGTTTACATATCTCTAAGGTAGAGATGAGATCAGACTTGGTGATTTGACAAAATCCATTGGCAACAATATTGATTGTCACTGTTCACCATGCAATAAACTCTCTCTTTTTCTCCTACAGGTGAACGGATCCTGGCCAGTGGCTCAGTGCAGCTTCCTCGTTTTACATTGCTAGAATCAGGAAGCCTCCTCATCAGCCCTGCAAGGATCTCAGATGCTGGCAGCTATACTTGCTTGGCTACTAACTCACGTGGAGTTGATGAAGCATCTGCAGAGCTTATTGTCTGGGGTAAAGCTCTTCCCATTGTCCTCTTATTAGCGCCCCACTTTATTCTCTTGGGAGCTCCCAAGCATTGCCACCCTCGCATTTTGTTTTGTTTTGTTTTTTAATCTCCCAGAATCTTCAAGATTACACTGCCCAAATTTTATGGCAACCCACCCAATAACTCCAGAATTATTTCCCAATTATTTTTACAGGAAACTAAGGAAAATTGAATTGCTAATCCTCCTGCAGATTTAATGCATAAAAATCCCCTCCAAAAGAACACAAAAATAGGTTTCTGATGGAGGAGGATGACCAAAAGCCCTATTTTTCTTGTTGATGTTAAATAACGTAATAATCACTGCTGTATTCACAAAAGTTTTCAGCAGCCAGAGTGGTAGGGTGTGGGAAAGAGACAGTATCCTGGTATATCAGAATTGCTCACATTTGTTGTCTTTACTTGTTTAGTAAGGAGCTGGCTCAGGAATGAACCCTGATGCAGAGATGTCATGTGTGGTTTGCCTCTCAGGCTAATTTCTTAATGGTGTATTGGTAGAATCCTATAAATGCAGCATGTTGTAAGGAAGCAAAGATAAGTTTGATCCCACAATGGCATGCTATGGATACTATCAACACTATTTACCTGCTAATCTATAATGCAGCAAAGCCCAGAAGTGATACCATCTTAAATTCAATGGCCCATGTGGACTGTGAATGTCAAATTGTTTTTGAGAGCATTTCCGACACCTTTCAAAACCAGTTGTAACTCTGTCCAATAAAACAATTGTCGTCAGTCTACCACACTCCTGGTTGAGGTGAATTAGGTCCCCCTGCTGGCCTTAAATGGAAAAATATGCTCTGAGAATCTTGTTTTGTTTGTTCTCCTCCTGCCTATATGAAATATAAATTTAGTTTTGCTCACAGGGTGAATTACCAAATAAAATCCATCCCGTATTAACCTCCCCACATTCTCTTTTGTAGATCAGAGTAGTTAATCTTGCATCAGTCAGGCATTTCGAACTTCAGCTCCCCTCAGCCTGAGTCAGAATAATTGGCAAGGAATTGTGAGTGTTATAGTGCAAAATATCTGGGGCACTTGCTTATTCCTCCCCTCACTGTAGGCAAGTACAAAGCTCACATTCAATGAAAAAGCTTTCTTTGTAATAACATTTAAGTGATGAGGATTTCAGACTGGCTAGATTTCAGTAGCATGACTGATCAAATCAGCCGCTTCGTCAGACAAGTGACCTCCCCTCTCTGTGCTGATTGGCACACAATTATCAAGGAATCAGACAGGAAGTGGCCATTTTCATTATCCTCTCAGTTGCCATTAAAGAGGCTGGGAGGCTGTCATTTCTTAACATGTTTCCACTCCGGTGAAGGAAAAAAAACCTTAAAATCAACTGTGATCTGAACAGAATATCTTCATGGAAGAGTCAAAGATGCCTTACCCATCCCATGTCCTTTTCTGCCCTTTGTTTATCTACCATTTGCCCAAAGCAGCAATAAAAAGAAAAAAGAACTCCAGAGACAGAATGTCTAGAAAAATTATTTTCTTCCAGGGTTACTCTAAAATCATCTTTTTAGTAGCTGGACAAAAAGATGTAACTCCCCAATGTCCCAGTCAATATTGCTGATTGACAGGAGTTAGTTAACTCCCTCTGACCACTCCACTTCAGTTTTTTGCACAACAGACAACAACTACTCATTGGATCTAGTTGCATGCATTGTGTGAACAGGGTCACCTTGTATGTAGGAAAGAATATGAATGAATGAATGATGGATGGATGGATGCTTGCTTGCTTGCTTGCTTGGAACCAATGATACACTGTAGTTGTAATAAGAGAAGTGTTTTACCTTGTTTTAGTAATTTAACTTCTGAGCTTCAGTATATGATATTTGTGTTAGTGATCACCAAAGCTTGGGTTTCATCAGTGATATATGGAGAGCAGTCTGGAGAGAGGAGTAGGTGCAGCAAAAGACTGAATTAAGGTTCTTTTCATTTCATGAATTCAAAAACAACCAGGAATGGTTTTGTTTGTTTTTGTTTGTTCATTTAGACATTACAATTATGACATAATAGATCTGGCTTTAGGACCTCCTCATTCTAGTCTTACAAAAGAATTTTATTACCAGAACTTAGTACTCCAGGTATTGAATTCTGATTTGATACAAGAATCATGTCTGTTGTTCTATCCCATTTTGATCTGTGTTCAAAGTATGCTTGCATATCTTTTGTCTATTTGTGCTGGCAGCCCGGACTCGTATCACTAACCCACCTCAGGATCAAAGTGTCATCAAAGGTACTAAGGCTTCCATGACCTGTGGAGTAACACATGATCCCAATGTGATAGTCCGGTAGGTGACCATTCCTCATATATGTTAAAATGAAGGAAAAGTGAAGAAAGAAATGAGTGCCATGTGAAAATTATCCACTTTTAAAATACTAGTCGAGAATTCTAAAAAAAAAATAGCTGAATGTCCTCATACCTTAAGTTTCCAAACTTCTTTACAAAGAAAAAGAAATATTCAGCTTAGAAGAAATCCTAAAATTCAGTATACACTCTCTGTGTTTTCCTCAGGATCATATAAATTCCTGAGTAGAGGTTTGCTTGGATTTCTCTTGCTGGAAAGGAATAGTTTATTGACCTCAGCTCACCTGGTCATCGCACCTTTCTTCATATAAATTAGCTCCTATGAAAGGGAACACTCTCTAGCCATCTCTGCAATATGAGAACAATCAGGATTTCATTTATTAAAATGATTTTCTCAGATTAATTTCGGCATATTGCACTATGACAAAGCAAGGAATCTTCTAGCCATTTTTTTGTGCTTTAAGATTATCTACTGAGAAACATAATGCACATTCATAGGCCTATATTGCCACCTGGTGCTTAGCTTAATATTGATGCTGAGACAAATTGCTGTGTTCCACTGTTGAGAGAAGAAAGATCATGGTAAACCTTTTTGTAAAGATCTCCTTTCCTTCTCTACTGAGGTCATTGGCAGGGCTACAAGGTCTACCTGAGTTCATACTTCACGTTAAGCCAAAATATGGTTTTATTTTAGTTTATCATGATGTAAATCCAGTTAATATGATTATAACTTAGATAAAGATGTGAACTCAACCAGTTCAGATTCAGATACTTTATTGGCCAAGCATAGTTAGACATGCAAGAAATTTGACTTCAGTACAGCAGCTCTCAGTATATTTGCAGCATCAATAAACAATAGTGAGATAATGCATAACAATGTTAGTTATTTGGCAAGTATGCAGTCAATAGAAGGAAGTGTGTTATAAAGTATGGAATTAATAGATATGTATATGCATTAGATAGAATGGTGATTTATTCACCAAATTAGGGTTAAACAAATACATAAACCATTTGCATACTAAGAGAAAACTAACTTTCATAAACATCCACAGGAGGTGGTGAGGAAAGTTTATGTCATATATTAGTACTAGCAATATCTATATTAGATGAGCAGTCCATCACCTGCAGAAGAAGCTGGAGTACTCTAATAATTTAGACAAGAAGTGTTCTGGAAATTTGATAGTTGCAGTCAGATTTGAGATTTGATCAGCTTTTAGTTCTTTGGAACCTGCTTAGGGCATCAGGACCCATAGATTCCAATAACAATCTGGATAGATAAGGAATAGTTGTCAGAGGAGAAACCTTTATAACCACACCCTGTTTCTTTTTCCTTAGGTACATGTGGGAGAAGGATGGCACAACTGTGAATACGGAGAGTGTGCCACGCATGAGTCTGGATAGCACAGGAACTTTGCACATTGCCCAGACCTGGTCAGGAGATATTGGCACCTACACATGTCGGGTAGTATCTGCTGGAGGCAATGACTCTTACAGTGCCCACCTGCGAGTCCGGTAAGGCTACCCTTCTACTATCCAGGTATAGAATCTGAAATTCTAGAATTGTATGTGTTCCCCAAAAATCTTGGACATAGCCATCAGGCCCCCCCCCCCAAAGTTACCTAATTTTAGCATGGTAGAGGAAGAAAATTATACTGTATATACAATTGACAGGATTATATTAAATGTATTTAACTAATTGTAAATGAAATCACTACTTTTTTGAATATGGCACTCAGAAGCCAAGTACAATGCTCAAGCAATGAAAGTGGTGCATTCCTGTGCTAAAAATGCAAAACCGACGTATTTTGATACGTGGATGAACCAGAAACTAGCTAAAGTGTGAGTGAGGCTGCCAGAAGACAAGATCAAAATTATTTCAGTGCAATACATTCATTTTTTACTTTATATTTGTGAGAATACCATAGCTATAAGTCAAGTAGAGATAACAATGTCTTCTGACTTCTTGAAATCACCATCATATTTACTTTCCTATGAGCCATTCTACAGCTCCCAGGTAGAATGAAATCCTAAATTTCTCTCACCATGAACTTTTGTGCAATTAAATATCTTTCACTCTTAATTCAGATGCATAAGAGTAATTATAATGTGGTCCAACCACATGTGTCTTCCTTACTGAATCATAGTCTATATTATTCATTGTCTAATCATACTCTCTATTATTCATATGCATATCTGCAGCATTCTAGCACACTGCATTGAAGCAACTTTCACACTGCAAACATGAATATCAATAACACTTGATTCATTGAATAAGCATAAGCCACTCCTATCTGAACATTCTGATATTTGTTTCATAGAAATACAACAGTGCTGTTGGTTGGAAAAATCAAGGGTCTTTAAATATCCTTGGGACACTTTGTACTCAACAAACCTCTGACCCATTGAATTAACACTGTGATTAAGCAGGGCATTTGCTCCTGGCTCCTCTGCAAACACCAGCAGTGGTAGCCAATCTAGCCTTATTAATGCATGGTGATTTGGAAGTCTCTTTCTTCATGGCTTTTCCTTTGCAATGAATGTCTCTCTGTTATGGCAGCTTCTAAAATAGGGCCTTCTACCATTATCTTCATCAGGCAGCTCCCACATGCACCAGAAAACCCCATTGCCAAGCTAAGTACTGTAGAGAAACGTTCCATCAACCTGACATGGACCAAGCCCTTTGACGGAAACAGTCCACTGTTGCGTTACATCCTTGAGGTCTCCGAAAATAGTAAGGCACTGCATCACCTTCTTGCCACATAGAGTTGCCAGGTACAACTTGCCCATGGTCCTGTAGCAGGGGGAATTGCACCATCCCTTCACAAAAATGATGGGAGAAAGCCTGGGTGGGAGTTTGACAAAATGGGTACTTTGGGAGTTCTAATTTCCCGGGGGACCTCTTGCCTAGTCTGTAAAAAGCTTTACTCACTTACAGTTTGCGACTTTGTATGTTCTCAAGACATCATAATGGTCTAAGAATACTGCTTGTACCCATTGCTGCTGCTAAGCCTACCCAGAAGTACTGTACAAGGATACCTTGTGTTGAAAGGCTGATTTCCTTTACCCCTGGCAAAACTGAGATAATTATTTCTTTCCTGATCAAACTTGCACAGCTTCTTCCTATAGCAGTGATGCAACCAGGAGCAAAATTGGCTTTTAAATGAATGGGATATTTTACAAGCCAGACTACTGTAGCAAGCTTGGAGTTTGCTCTGCAAGTACTGGATCATTCTGGACAAAATTTGATCCATGAGATCCCTGTATAAAAAAATCTGCAGAGGTTCTAAAAGTTTTTCTTTTAAAAATGGGTGGCATCCACTGTAGTGCTATGATTCTTCCTAAACAACTTTCCACAAGATTACTCCTTACACTTTTTTTTCTCTTTCTGCTTTCCAGATGCTCCTTGGACAGTTCTTATGGCTAGTGTGGATCCTGAAGTAAATTCAGTACTGGTGAGAGGATTAGTTCCTGCCCGGTCATACCAGTTCCGCCTATGTGCTGTTAATGATGTGGGCAAAGGCCAGTTCAGCAAGGACACTGAGAGGTGAGGTCCCCATATCTTACATGGGAAGCTGCAGATGTATTCACTTGCAAGAGTGGAGGGCCAAATAGGATTTGAAAAGAAACTAAACTGGAAATGTTTTGATGTATCTCTACTAGGCTTTGTTCTGTAGGCAAAGAAACCAGATTTAATATGTGTAAGTGAGCACTGTCTTGGCCCACATTTATGCATAGAGATACTTGAGGTTGCATCAGAGAAGTGAGCACTGTCCTGGCTCACATTTATGCATATAGATGCTTGAGGTTGCATCAGGGAGCATGTTGTTATAATTTAATGGTGGTACAGAAGGGGGGAGCATAGTCATGAGATATGGCAAGACAGCAATTTAGGACATGCCATGATATGACTAAGATCAATGCCATGGTTCATTATATGACTTGGTTCAATAAGCACAAACTGATCCAGGTGTGAGTATTAAGCCAAACTTTGGAACATGCCTCCTATATTTTTTTTCCTACTTTAGATTATCCCTTCCTGAGGAACCCCCCACAGCACCCCCACAAAATGTCATTGCCAGTGGCCGCACAAACCAATCCATCATGATTCAATGGCAGCCACCACCAGAAAACCACCAGAATGGCATTCTCAAGGGATACATCATTAGGTAGGTAGATATTAATGTGTGGGTGGCTCTAGATCATCATGGGAGATTAATCCTTCGAAGCCTTTTTACTCCTTTACTGATGGGTACAAAATTGAAAAGCAGTGGGTATCCCCTGGGCTTAACTGTTCTTACTGATAGGATTACTGATTCAGCCCTGATCCTGTTATTCTTTTTCCAGATTTTGCCTGGCTGGTCTGCCAGTTGGCTACCAGTTCAGGAACATTACCAATGCTGACGTCAATAATCTGTTGCTTGAAGACCTAATTATTTGGACTAACTACGAGATTGAAGTGGCTGCCTACAACACTGCTGGATTGGGTGTCTACAGTGCCAAAGTCACAGAATGGACTCTGCAGGGTGGTAAGTTGTGACACAAAGTCATATGGGGAAAGAGAAAGCCCTACATTCATTTTCTTCCATTGTAGTTCCCAAGTCATGAAACATTAGAAGGGAGTTGTAATGAGCTTAAAAAGTCAGGAATACAGCATGCTCAAGGTTCAGAATACTGTCGGCAGTAGATCACTCCCTTTATATCTCAGTCAAGTTTTGCTCTCATAGCCTTGATTCTCAGTATAAAACGAATGAACATAAAATGGGAGATGGAATGCACAGCCTCAAAGATGATGCTGAGATGCTTTCATTCAATTTCTCCTTTCATAGTTCCCACTGTGTCTCCCGGTAATGTACAGGCTGAGGCCACCAATTCTACTGCCATTCGTTTCACCTGGAACCCTCCTAGCCCCCAGTTTGTCAATGGCATCAACCAGGGCTACAAGGTAAGAGGCACTTCAAGGAGAAGGGAGAAGGCTCTTCTCCCCAAAATCTACTTCTAAGATATTTAGGGCCAATACTGTGACAAGTCTTACTTCCTAACCGGACACCCAGTACATGTGGGTAGAACTTCTGGGAGTTGCAATTCCAACACATCTAGAGCATGAGCTTGGGGAAGGCTGGTCTAACCCCAAAATTTTCCTGGCTGCTTATAAAATTGCAAAGGCATGTTGAAAATTTTAGAATGAACATTTACTATATGTGGAAGTAAGTAGAGACATGGACTATAATTTTGAGACCAATAAGTGGATAGTTATTTCTGTTTCAGGAAGACTAAATTAAACAAAGTTAAGATAGTTCAGGCATCTGCATCAGAGTTCCCACTCTGCCTTTTGCTCCCACATGCTAACAGGATCTATAGTCATCATTCTTTCATTACCTGAAAGCTATGTAACCTATTGTCTCCCATCAAGAAGGGCCAGGCACTCCTGCTGTTTTCTGCTTGTAGTTCTTGATGGAGTCAATAGAGTTGCATAGCTGTCTGGTTTCTTTTCAGTAAGTGTTTTAGCAGTATTAGTCACTGCAAAGAGTTGCTCGTGGGTCAGCTAATGATCTTTGTCTTGTCTGTAAATTTCATCTAATGTGATCTTTCTATCCTACTTGTCACAAGATAATTTATAAATAATACAGAATCTGACCCTTCTCTTTGAATAGTATTATGTGAACTATAACAATAAGCAGATCCAATTTTCCTTTACCTTCCAAACAACCACGGAGAAGTCAGTGAGTCTGGTAAAATATGTCTTTTGGTCTGGTCTTTTTTCTATCATTCCAGAACTAGCTATAAAAGACCAATTTAATTCTATGATTCCTCCTTAGCAGTGTTAAATGGGAATCTCTTGAAGGAACTAAGTGTCTTCATGGCTGCTACTTTACTGTATATATTACAGGAAGCTAGTGCACCCATATGCTCCAAAATGAAATCGCAACTTGGTTTTCAAAATGAAAGGGTTTTTTGTCATTGCTTTTCTTGAGGAAGCTCCTTGTCTAAGATAATAGAAAAGTCGGTAGACAGCATACAATTAATGATACTTACATTCTCACTGCATATGAATTTGGAAAATCTTCTTAGTTTACACTTATTTGATAATCAGCTCCTTTAAAATAAGACCTTTCTTAGTTCTTTAATTAAAAATTTGTTTTTTCATGACTTCAACCTTATCTCTTAAAATATATTTACAAAAAGATAATACTTGTATGGAAGACTTGACTTGTGTGCGTAATTCTAAATTGTAATTAATTCAGATTTGCATTAATTAAATTGAATTTAAATAATTAAAATTTGTTTCTTAATCTACTCCAGAGGAGTTTGAAAATGTAATTGCTGCCAAATGAGATAACCAACGTTAAGAAGGATACTTAACATACTTATTAGATGCCACTTAGTATTTTTGATTACTATTTTGGAGGCCTAATTAGTATCTAATTAACTTGCTATAGGCTATCTTGCACTCTGCCAATTACATTCTTGCATGTAATACTATTGCAAAGTAGTTGATTATGCATTGTTATCAGCATCGGTTAATCAGACTTATTTTGGAAGGATTAAATGCACATTTATTAAAACTAAACTATTTTTCCATAATTTATATTTAAGTAACTTCCAATAAAAATTATCTTTCTGGGTCTAAAACCAGCCATCTACCTAACTACTCTTCAGCTTTTTAAAAAAAAGCTTCTTTTGGTAGTTGTGAACAGCATAGCTGTGTTGTCCTATGCTTGGCAGTCATTCATTTGAAATATATCTTCCTTTATTCCTATGTATGGACAAGCTGCATCTTGTCCATACATATCCAAGAAGAGAGCACTCTGATATCTTTATCATTTATGATGATCTTCCAAAAAAACAAAATAAGGATTGATGAACTCCAATAAGCATTAATCTGACATTCAGTTACTTTTGGAGTATGGACCCAGCAGCTACAGGGCTTTTCAGACATCCCATAAAAGACAGAAACAGACTTTAATATTAGAAGGGGAAATTAAGATCCCTTCCCCACTGAGCTCACATGAGCTTCTGGTGTCACTTCCTTTGCACTTCAGTGAAGCTCCTATCTAAAAAAGCACCGAGAAAAGTTGTAGGAAGAGAGTTGTGTTGGTAGGCTGGTGAATCCAGTAGTTTCAAAGTTCCCTAAGTCCTGAAAATACCTCACAGACTGAAAGTTTTTCCTTCCTCAGAGTTCATATAACATTCTTCTCTCACAGTGAAGAAATAAAGTCATGAAAATACCTTTCTTTCACCATGCCAGATTTATATCAGCAGAGATTCAGATTCTTCAGCAATTATCCTTCTTTGAGGGATGCCATAGTGCTCTTTGTTTTGAAGGAGGTTGTAACCAGGCCTGCATTAAAGAAAGAAAATAAATTTAAAGCTCGTGGTTTGGTATAATGACTGTCTACCTTCTAATATTCCATTCTGAATAAATATACTGTATCTGCTTAATTCCTGGATGGTACAGATTACTCAGGGGGTTTTGGATTGCAGCTTTAAGCTGCTGGGCTTCATGTATATATCAGCTAGAAATGAAACTGCTCTAGAATCCCTTTCTGGATTTCAAATCTTTTCTCCACTTTGGCCATGATGGTAACCTGAGATTCCCTCTGGACTACACTTTCCATAGGCATTGATTAGTGGATACCTTTTCCTTTTACCCCTTCTGCCCCGATTAAAAAACAATATCATAGTATTATTTTTCTTGTCACTTGGACTAGAAGGAGAAAGTGGCAGAATTCTTGTCAATTCTGGTTAAATAAGAACAAATCATAAAGTTCATTTATGGTTTCAGTGTCTTACAGATGTCTAAGAGAGAAAACACCAACACGTTTTCAGTGCATGCCCAATTCTCTATCCATTCAGCACATTTCCCTGCTACAATGCTAGCAGTTTTTAATCCCAGTGATTTTTTCCACATGCTTTGAAGAGACTTAGGGAAAGTAAAAAGGATCAGAGAAACAGAAAAAGACATAGAAAAGGATTGTTAAAATCCTACGCAGATTTCAAGCATATTTTGACTAATAGTGCAGTCGGAATTCAGGCCAGTATCATTAAATGTATTTATGTAAATCTAAATCCAAGCAAAGTTTAATAGATGGACATGTAGGTCAGCAGCCACATCCTATCTAGCTTAGAAAGCTACTATCAGTAATATTAAGAATTACATGGTAAACCAGGATTTTACTTCAAGAACCTTATACCCATATGATTTTACTTCAAGAACCTTATACCCATATGTTTAGATCCAAGGATCTAAACATATGTATAAGGGAGAAATGTTCCAGAGATACATGCCTAAAAACGACCAGTCCAATTTCTGAACAATAGATCTAGGTGCCTTTTTCTGTATCTGTATGTCTATTTCAGTATTCTTTAAGCTTATAATCAAAATCCCAGGAAGACATTGCCTAACAGAAACTACATTAATCAGCTTTTATGTTGGCAGAGGAAGGGCAAGGGAAAGTGACAAGCAATGTATCATACATTGTTCTACCAGTGATACTTTCATGATCAAAAATGCATCATGCTGCACTGCCTGACAGCTTTTTGTAGCAGTGCTGCTTGTCTAGCTGCTCTTCAGGCCAATCTACAGAACAGGTCATCCTAATAGACAAGTGGAAGAATCCTATCTCAGAATTCTGAAATTATGCAACCAGTCCAGTATTCTTTCGCAGGTCAGAAGAGAAAGTTGACAATAGTGCTCCAACTATCTGTTCACAAGATCTTAATTGGAGGCATGACAAAGTGAGGAAACTTTATTTAGGATCTTTCAGCCCTACAAGGTAGAGCAAATTAATTAAACTAATGCCATATATGTCAGGACTATTTTTATTGCAGCAGTTCTAGGAACAGAATCTTGCAAATCTGAATGTGTTTTCCCATCCCTTTTTTTATCTTTTAGTGGACTAGGGAGAGGCTTGCTCGAGACATTTACTCAAATTAATTTCTTGGCCCAGGCTCAGGCCGACTTACTTATTAAATTTATCTGACCACTGCCATAGTAATAGCTCATTTTCTTGTCCTTTAAGGCTGTTCTTTGTATCTTCTATGAGATCTGACTATATAAAAATTATATCTAAGATTGTAATTATGGGAAATTTGATTACATTTCCCATAGACTAATTTTGCTCTCTTTAAGACTGAGTCTTATTGTAGTATAATACTACTGCACTGTGGGCTTTTCCTCATCCTTCAAAATCATGCCATCCTTGATACTGGGAAAAAGTATGCCCCTATTCACCCTTCCAAAACAAAACTAGCCTAATTGTTACTCTTATACAAAGGTGGTCTTGCGTGCTATTGCTGTTGGGGAAGCACTAGGTAATTGCAGGTGCAGCAGAGGGATGAGGGGATGGATGGGCAAAGCAGCCACACTTGGGAGTGGAGAAAGTTTAGGATTAGTGAGGAAATAAGTTTGCTTCAACAGTTCCTAATATTTATTTCCCTACCATAAGTTTCAGCTCCTTGGTTTTATTCTTTCCTCTTCCATTTTTTCCATTTGTTTTTTCTTTCTTCCTTGTGTACAATTCAGTGTGTCACTCCTTTTAAAAAAAGTTATTTTTTTACATTTAAAAATAAGCCATACTTCTCATTTTTATTATGTTTTACAAAGCTGTAATAAAGACTCTCTGGGAAGGTTGATGATTCTTCTCTGGACTAATGCATATACTCATCTTCTCATATATGTAGCTGAGAACAGTGGCGTAAGTTTCTGCTGCTGCTGCTAGGGGGTACAGCAAAGAGGTAAAGGAAGTATCAAAGGAAGCAAAGCAGAGAAGATGATTGCTCAGTTTTCAGCAGGGAGAGGAGGTAGGCAGGCTGGGAAGGAATGCAAGGTAGACAGGAATCACCTAATTCCTGAAACATGCAAGTGTGCAAGGATAAAGGACATCAGTCACAATGGATCAGCTCATGAAATAGCCAGCTCATGGAATATCTTCGAGGATGGTGTTTCTCAACCTTGGTGGCTTTAAGAAGTGTGGATTTCAAATCCCAGAATTCCCCAGCCAGCATTTCTCTCTGGCAGCTGGAAACACAGAGCTCAGCAGTCAGATGTGAGGAGGATATCCTGCAGGGGGATGACTGGAGCCCTATGGGCCACCAAATTTCATCAGGTTCTTCTACCATGGGAATTAGATGTTCACACAGAATGTTTTATTGTATTTTCTGATAGAAAACACTTCTTTCCTGCCCAATCACTTTATTTCTGTGTCAGCCCTATGAGGCAAACCAGATCAGGAAACCAGCACCACAGGAAGACCAGGAAGTCTAGAGGGATAGGTCATAACAGAATATTGCAAGTCTACTTATATTTTATCTTCTTTCCATCTTATACCTCACTGAATCAGGGAAAAGCCAGCCTGAGTCTATTCCTAACTTTATCTTTTTTCCTAGGAAAAGCTTTTTTTCCTAGGAAAGCTTCTGCCCTTGTAAAGCCTTCTGACTGTTCTCTTCATGGCCATCTCCATGGCTCTGTACAGCCTGAGCAGCAGGCTGGTACCGAGATGGGAAGCTTTATGGCAAAGATTTGTCCTCAAAAAATTGTTAGCCTTTGATCTTGGTCTGGGCAAGGAGAGTACGTGGGTGAGGGCTACATCCCAGAGCAGTTACACACATAGCAGGCAAATTCTTAGTTATTCCAAGATTCTGGGTTCTAATGTATTGTTATAAGTCAACAAAAGTACTATCAGCATATGGAAACAACAGCTATTGATGGACAGTTAATTCAAAGCATTTGTAATGAACCTGTTGAGATCAATGCATAAGCACATCTGAAGTTGCAAGGATAAAATAGCAAGCTGAGTTAGTAAATGTAACTTTAAGAATAAATTACATATTTCTAACTTTATTTCCCCTTGTTCTGTAATTTTTGTGTCTTTTATCCCTGAATTTGGGCATAGACAATCAATGAGTTTCACAAACAATTTTATTTGAGCATTAGTTGCAACAACTAGTTGCAGGGGACAGTTTAAGGATAAAGAACATGATTCTTTGTCTGTCTTTAAAACACACATACACACACACAATCTTCTTCAGAACTATATTTTCTAAAGAGTACAGAATGTGCTGTTTTAATACACTCTGCCAGATTTTGGTACTTGAAACAAGTCTATATTCCACTTAGGTGTACAGGGGAGATAAGCCACTATATTCGCCACCATATCCAATATTTGCTCAAACTAAAAGAGAAAAGAAAACATCCAGATTTTCAAAGTACCAGTTTTGCAGACGCTGCATTGATTATCAGTTGGTTCCTAGGTCCAAATTTAAAGTGTTAGTTTTGATCTATAAAGTCCTTAATGTCTTTGGACATAGATACCTTCTCCAAAAAAACTTTGATCTGCCTGTTAGATCTATCAGGGAGAAATTGTTACAAATCCATACTTTCAGAAGCTTTGGAAGGCCGAGGCAAAAAGGAGCTGCTTTTCTGCTACAACGCAACCTTGTGCATCAGTATCCCTGTAGAGATCAGATTAGCTCCCTCTGTGCTGGTTTTTAAAAAGTTCTTAAAGGCCAAGCAGTGTCAGAAAGTTTTCACCAGACGTGATGTGAAGTTGCCATCTTTTTATTTTCTTTGTGTTCTTATATGGAACTTGTTTTGCATTATATTCTTTTATTCATTTGATGATGTTGGCATAGAAATATTTAAATTAATAAATAAATAGCAGTAAAATAACACGCACCTTCAGTACTCATTAACACAGTTCTTTAAAAACCTTAATATTTCATATTTCTAATATGAATATTAGAAATCAGTTTCTGCTTATAATAACATGCATGCTGGTTGGAATATGGAAGGATGGACGGACGGACAGACAGACAGACATCACCACTGAGTGGAGAAAACTAGTGAAAGATGACAGACTTTCCTGCATCACCTTCACTAAGTATGTCTCTCTGCAAGAACATTGTGGATTGATTGTGTAGAAAATAAAATCCCCATATAAGATTTCAGATTTGTCCAAACTTGAGGAAAAAAATGTTCTAATTCTACCCTTCCTTGTTTTCACTAAATTAGTAGCACTGTTTGCCATTCCTAAATAAATTTTCTTTCTAATTTTAATTTTTCACTGGCAGGTTCAATTATTCATGCAACATCCTTACCCAGATTAATCTGATCAAAATATGATTATATTCATTTTCTCTCAGCTAATTGCCTGGGAACCAATACAAGAAGAAGATATGACTGTGGTGACAGTGCGGCCTAACTTCCAAGACAATATCCATGTTGGTTATATCTCAGGTCTCAAGAAATTCACAGAATATTTCACATCAGTACTGTGTTTCACCACACCAGGCGATGGACCTCGCAGCCCACCACAGCTGGTGCGCACCCATGAGGACGGTACGGCCTTTCCCTTTGGAGCTGGGCAAGGCACAGCTCTTGGATTCCTGTATGTCCATTAAACTATGGGTCCATACTCCCCTTACACAGTAGGCAACATGTGTTAAGCACCCTTCCATTGCAGAAATCTGTATTGTTGCCTCAGTTGTAAGGTCTAGCTTTCACTGCTGAAACTGCAGTAACTCTCTGAAGGCCCTGATGCTTTCTGCAGTTAAATTTTCATCCAGTCCCAAAGAGGGTTTGAATGTGCTTCTCTGGAAAGTCGGGGACAATAGCTTACCATTTTGAAGAATTCATAGAATGGTGGTTCTATTGTAATTTTCTGGATGGTGGGATTCTTTGTTTGACTAGTTCCGGGTCCAGTGGGACACCTCAGCTTCAATGAGATCCTAGACACATCTTTGAAAGTCAGCTGGCAAGAACCCTTGGAAAAGAATGGCATCCTAACAGGTAAGACATACTTCCAGATTAAGAGGCTCGTCCTTGAGGTTTGGTAAACTTCTGCACAGGTGATTAGTCTATCTTTCAGGATTTGTTGTTATGAGCAAATGAGCAAAAGATAATGAACTAGTCAGAAAAATTACCAGCTAGAAACTGTATAGAGTTCAGCTCTGGAATCCTTCACATGTATGGTAGCTTTCGTGTGAGTCCAGAATCTATACCACATCCATCCCCAAAATTTTGTTGGCTTTAGTAGTGCATCTGCATCTGGGACATTTAACTTCTTGCTCAGATGTGCCACAGGAGGGAATGTGTAGAAGAG
>JANHZU010002104.1:122764-133552 GCA_032468055.1 Acrochordus granulatus | reverse complement strand
ATCAACATTAGCTGTTGGGTGATTACCCATTGCCAGAAACTTTCACTCTGTTCACTCTTCTCCCCACTCAGCTGAAAACAAGACACTAGACTTTATTTAAAGTGCAGTGATAGAAATCAAGTCACTATGGTGCCTTGCCTCCATTTCACCTAGGTTAAACTAAATGGAGTGCCATTTTATTTTTTCTCCCCATGAAAATAAATATGGAGAGGCAAGCACAGGAATAAGAGACAGGGCATTTGCTAGGTCCTGATTTTTGTGGCTCCTCATTGTCCATGTTTAGGATGGCAATGATGAGGACACATGGGATAGAATAAAAATATTTCTGAGGATCTAGATCAGGGGTGTCCAACCTTGGCAACTTTAATATGTGTGGACTTCGACTCCCAGAATTCCTCAGCCAGCATAGCTGAATTATAGGAGTTGAAGTCCACACATCTTAAAGTTGCCAAGGGCGGACACCCCAGATCTAGAAGGTAAAATTAGTGGCTATATGGAGATTTTCATGCATAAATATTTTGGGAAGCAGACTTTTGACATCTGCTTCTTGGAAATTCATGTAGCCTCTCTCCATGCTTGTAGTAAATAGATCTTAAGGATTTTATTGAGTTAATTAGGTGTGTTCTGTTTGTGGCTGGCTATGAATATAAGATGTGTAATGTTATGTATATATGTTCATTGTGGGTTCTTTTAGGCTACCGGATCTCCTGGGAGGAATACAACCGCACAAACACACGTGTTACACACTACCTCCCCAATGTCACCCTAGAATATCGTGTTACTGGCCTCACTGCTCTGACCACCTATACTATTGAAGTGGCAGCCATGACATCCAAGGGCCAAGGACAGGTTTCTTCCTCTACCATTTCTTCTGGAGTTCCCCCAGGTAAGCTTGATTTATTGGTCTTGCTGCAGCAATTAGCACTTATCACCAGGCTTAGCAGGGATCACTGAATCTCTGCCCTTTAGTTCAGATTATGAATTTTGACAGGGGACCATTCTTTGTTTACAAACAATGTATGGATTCATTTGATAGGAACATGTAATAGAAAATACTAAATAAGGGGATGTATATAAAAATGCATTACATGCCCAATAATCAGTACAGAGAGAAACCTATCAATCAAGTTATAAGGATATTTCCACTAGAAGAGGACACAGTTCAAGTAATCACTTAATGAAAAAAATAGTTTCCCAAAATTTTCTCGTATTTTTTTCAGAGTTTATTTGTAAGGAAAGGGAATGTTTGTCAAAGGTCAAGTTGACCTCTTTCTAGCTAAAGGTATTTATTTTCTTTTTCAGAAAAGAGAAGAAGTAATAGCAGGAAAGCTATCCTCCTTCTCCTACCCTTTCCCTCCCCGCCCCTCCCACCGCATGGACAGCAGTATGCAAAAAAATTGGGACTTTGGATATCTAATTGTTATTCTTAATGGCAATCCTATATATAGTCTGCATAGTAGTAATATAAATCCTTGTATCTTGCAACCAGTTAATCTGTCTTGTCTCAAAGGCTGTTGTTATCCTGCTGTGAAAATTACCAATACCTTATTCTCAAAGAGAATAAACCTGCAGATCTGATGTGAGTGCTCAAAACTGATTTCAGCTGTTTTCAGGAAATTTCCCTAATCAAAACTCATGTCTTTGAGGAGCATCAGTTTGGAACACTAGGAAAATAGAAATCTTGATACTCTAGAACTTCAAAGTTACAAATGCAACTCTAAGGCATGTTAGATAAGAACATCGTTACACATGATTATGATGAATCTTAATAAGAGGATGGGTTTTTTTCAGTATATTTCTGCTGCTTTGCATAGCACAATTTAGCAAGGAACAAACCTTATCCAAGGTATTATGTAATTCTCTTAATGCAGGATGAATCTTCCACTTGTCTTTTTTTACCTTCATGTGGAGTTTTGAAAGTGCATTTTCTCAAGTAGATAATACTCCATATCTAATTTCATTCAGTTTGTCTAAACTGAACTTCAACTTTGTCAATCTCAATTAATTTCAATATTTGTTCTTTTCAGTAATTCAATTAATTGAAGTGTGTGCTTCATTCATTCAGGCACATAAGATGCTCGCCACAATCTGACAACAAGCAACTACTCTCAAGCTTCAGCATTATTAAATTAACAAACATCAAAGTAATGAATGTGAAATTACAGTCAACACTGTCAGCTCCCCTGGTGACCTTCATAAGATGGAAGTTTTGAATCTGATGAATATTCAAATCACTTGAGATATTTATTTGAAGCCTATTCCAATATCAAGCCTGCACCAAATAGGTGGCAATCCTATTTAATGCATCATTAAAAAGCCACCATATCAGTCACCAAAAGCTGTTTGTTGTTTATTTTTGTTTTTTGTTTGTGGGTGAAGTTGCTGTTGGCAGATCTTGATATTTGGGGAGCAAACAACACAAAATATACATATCAAATATTTTCTCGTATTTTTTTGTAGTTTGTAGGCTCCAATGCTGCAGAGTGATATAAAAGGTTTAATGAGTTGTAGACAGATGCTGTTTTCATACTCCCATGAATTCCAAAACAATTCTTCAAAACTGAATCTAAAGAAGTCCACAGTCCTAATAAACACTCAGATTCACTGAGTGAATCTTGCCTTATTGGCCAAGTATGGTTAGACAAGCAAGGAAGTAGCTCAGTGTACTTAGAAGACAACAGTAAATAAAATAACAACATAAATAAATGAAATGATGGGTTCAACAGTAAAGTGTTCATCCAAAGTATGCAGACAGTAGAAAATATGGTAAAATGTAGAATTAGAACCACAATCTATTGATAAGTATGTATACACAAGTATGTATACACCTTAGACAATACTTCTGGGTTAATTTAGAATTTTTTGCACTTTGTGTCCTGTCATATAGCATGAGTCAAGTATTCAGCTGAATGATGGCACAGGGAAAAATTGTCCATGTCTGGTTGCTATGGTATGCAATACCCTATTGCACCATCCACAGGGAAGAAGTTCAGACAATTTATGTTCAGGGTGAGAGGGATCTGCAGATGTCTTCTCCACCCTTCTCTTGACCCTCTCAATATACAGGTCCTCCCTAGAGGACAGGCTGGCTGGAATTATTCTTTCTGCAGTCCTGACTGTTTTTTGGAGTCTGTACCTGTCCTGCATGGTTGCTGCACCAAACCAGACAGTTACAAATATGCAAAGGACAGACTCAGTGATTCCTCTGTAGAACTATATCAGCAGCTCTTGAGGCAGGTTGAACTTCTTGAGCTGGCGCAAGAAGTACATCCTCTGTTGTGCCTTCTTAATAATGATGCTAACGTTAGCTATCCATTTCAAGTCTTGGGAGATTACAGAGCTCAGAAACTCAAAAGGACTGTACTGCTGATACTGTGTTGCTGAGTATAGTAGGAGGGGGTGAAATAGAAGGGCTCTTCCTAAAATCCACTGTCATCTCCACAGTTTTGAGCATATTCAGCTCAAGTTGTTTCAGCTACACCACAGGGTGAGTTGTTCAAGCTCCCATCTGTACACAGACTCATCACCATCTTGAATGGGTTCCAGTGACTGATGTGTCATCCTCAAACTTCAGAATTTTAATAGAGGAGTTTCCAGTGGTGCGGTCATTGGTGTAGAGGGAAAAGAGTAGCAGAGACAGCCCACAGCCCTGAGGAGTGCCAGTACTGATTGTCTGAGTACTGGATCTAATTTTCCGTAGGTTTGCCTTTTCTTCCTGTCTTTCAGGAAATTGTATAATTTCCTGAAATTTTGAAACCACTGTATAAGTGGTTATCCACTTAAAGATATAGGCTGACACAGTGAGCTGGGTCAGTTTATAGTGAAGAATGGCTGGGATGGTGGGGTTAAACACCAAGCTGATGTCCACAAAAAGGACCCATACATAGGTCCTTGGGGAATCAAGATATTGCAGGGTATAAGGCAGTGTCATATTGATAGAATCGTCTGCTGACCTCTTTGCCCAATAGGCAAACTACAGAGGGTCCCACAACAGATCTATGATGACTTTTAGATGGGTCAGCACCAGCCTTTCAAATGTCTTCATGACTACAGATGTTAAAAGTGACAGGTTTGTCATCATTCAGCCTGCTGATGGAGGCTTTCTTAGGATGATGGTAGAACATTTAAAGCAAGAAGGGATATAGCACAGCTCTAGTGATCTGTTGAAAATCTGTGTGAAGATAGAGGCTAATTGTGCAGCACAAGTATTCAGGCAGGACAGGGTCACACCATCTGGGCTGAGTGCTTTCCTGATTTTTTGTTTTTGAAGACTTCGGACATCTTTTTCCAGAATCACCAGGGGTGAGGGCCCAGGAGGAGGGATGGATGCAGTTGTAGAGGAAATACTTGCTGTTAATGCATCTGAGATGGGGTTGTTAGTGGTAGGTAATGGTGGCTGTTTCTCAAAGCTGCAGTAGAACACATTCAGGTCATCTGCTAGTTGATGGCTTTCCTCAACAAGGGTGATGGACTCCTGTCGCCAGTGATGTTCTGTAGGCTTCTCCACA
The DNA here is from genome assembly GCA_032468055.1 of Acrochordus granulatus. Classification (NCBI taxonomy): domain Eukaryota; kingdom Metazoa; phylum Chordata; class Lepidosauria; order Squamata; family Acrochordidae; genus Acrochordus; species Acrochordus granulatus. Next base: position 129,044 of record JANHZU010002104.1, on the reverse strand, counting down.
CAGAAACAGGATTGTTAGTTGAAAGTTGATTTTTCAACTTTTCAGAGTAGTTCCTTTTGGCTCCCCTGATCTCTCTAGTCAGTGTATTTCTGTCCTGGTTGTACAGGATCTACCCTGGGATTGGATACTTTTTTCTGTGGAACTGCAGGGAGAAGTGAATCTTTCCAGGTGGGTCAGACCAACAACCTATTTACTCCTGGATTCTTTTTTCACAGTGACTAGCCAGGTGCTTAGTGGAAACACATAAGGAAGAAATAAAAGCACTGATAACCTTTTGCTCCAGTTCCTTAGCAATTGTTAGAGAGATGCTGACTACTTTTAGTTCTGGAGAAATCATACTGCTTTTTTGACTTAACTTTTGAAAGCCTTCTCTTTCCCTGGCAGGAATAAATGCTTCTTCCCTGACACTTCTTGGCTCCAAGTTGCCTCTTGAACCTGAGATTTCTTAGAAAATTGTTTTGTTACCTAAGTATAAACACAAATATAATTAGATTTTGTAAAATGATATAAAGTGATGCATTTTACTTCTTTTATGGCATGGAAACTAGATGCCAAAAGCTATTTGTATAACTTCTCAACTTCCCTAACACTTTAGATCATCTTTAGTGAAGCAGGCATTTCCTTGAAGCCCAAGTTGCTTTTTAGGAAATAAGATTCTATAGCCTTTCCACATTTTATTTATTTTTATTTTATTGTAAGAATTTGTTTGCCATCTGACTCACCTTAAATCTAAATTGGACTTGTTTGGGTTTTTGCATCTAAGACTTCAGTAAACATTGTAATAAGAGATTGTTCTTTAGATCTGGCAAATATTTACACAAGAACTGAACTATTTTTCTGCCCCCCACATCTCAACTTGCCCACTTGAGAAAAACATATTTGATTATCTGATACTGATGGAGAGTTCATCTTTACATCATAGTGTGCATCATATATAGCTTGCTGGTTTTATGTTGGTTGTCTTCTTTTTACCTTAAATATTATTTTGGAATAATGCATTCCTTAAAATCCTTACCAGATAGTATGTTACGTTTGTTCTTGTTATATCTTTTAGATTAGTTCAGTCCTCCTCATCCTGGTATCTTCGAAATGGACTGGCTTTCAAATTCTGTTAGCCAGCTTGATAGAAAAGACTATGCTGGCTAATGATGGCAGAAGTAGAATGCCATCCATTTGGGGGGACACCAGAGTGGTGAAGACATGACTAGTCAGGTAAATTGTCAGTACAAATATTCGGCAAGATGCCATTTTCGTGGTGTTCAGTATGTAGAATAGGTGGGTCATTGTGCATCATCTATGTATGGCTAAATGAGTTCCATGTTCTCTGCTTTCCCTTGTTCACAGAGCTTCCTGGGGCCCCAACTAACTTGGGCATCTCCAACATTGGTCCCCGCTCAGTCACACTTCAGTTTCGTCCTGGTTATGATGGGAAGACTTCCATTTCCAGATGGCAAGTGGAGGTTCAGGTAAGGCAGGTCTCATTTGTTGGTAAAAAAAGCAGTTTGTTTCATCCTTTTTATAGCTCTTCATTCAAATGTTGCATAAAAATTAAAGAATCTTCCCTATCGTTGCACTTTATGTAAATGTTTGACATGAAATCCATAATCTCAAATCAAAATAAGACACGCATACACCTGCATGCTTTTATTCTGCTCCATTTCAGAAAACTTAGATCAGCCAAATACAATGGTTGAGAGCAAGAACAAAGAGAAAAACATGACTGTTTGGGAATTAAAATGCCTAGGAAACAGTAAATAGAAAATACCGGATAATAGGAACAATAAAAATGGCATATGATTTATAATTATACTATATAACCTCAAGATGTTGTATTTATATAGGAATCTCACCCAGAAATAGGCACCTTTAAAAATATTTCAAGCAACACATCTTTGATTTAAAAATTTCTTTTGAAATCTCAGTGAGTAAGTGAAAGCAAAGAGAGCAGGGTGGTCCAATGTATTGCATAAAGAGCTCTTCAATGCAATGTATTCACTTTATTGTTCTCTTTTTTGTGAGAATGTACTGAAGGATTCCATGTGTATACATTTCTCCTGTTTAAAGATCAACGACATAATAATAGAATCATAACAAATCACAAGATGGCTGTAATTTATTCTCCCAAGTAAACTGTTATGATTTTTTAAACTTGTCCAAATATTTATTTTATGATTAAATAAAAGCAGCCTTGCTTTCCATTCCCTGAGAACATAAACACTAAATGTTAAAATATTAGTTAACTCATTTGTAGCCTGTTCAGCAGTGACATATTTTCCCTATTTTATTCTGCCTTGCTTTCAGGTGGGTCAGACAGGAGAGAATGAAGAGTGGACTCTCATCCACCAGCTCTCTAATGAGCCAGATGCACGCTCCATGGAGGTGCCCAATCTCAACCCCTACACATATTATCGGTAAGTTACCTGAAAAGGGGAAAGACTAAAAAATTCCCCCATCGTTGAGGGAAACATCAACACATGATTTGCAGCAATAGTTTGTTGAAATATGTTCTTTGCCCATAATTTCATTAGGATTTTTTTTCTGGCAAAGTAATCAAGGAAGAAAACTTTCAAACCATAGAAGGATCAGGAGTTGTTCTATTTACAACATAATGTTTCAGGCTCTTCTTTCATTAACACTGTTGGATATTTATATTGTCTATTAATTTGTTTAACATAAGAACATTATTAAAGAAACAACTAGGTGTTATGAAGAGGGAAAGATGCTGGTCCCAATCAAGCTATACCATTGTATTATTGTAGTTGCATATGGGCTTGTAGTGATGATGGTAGTAGAGGCAACAGCATTGATGATGATGATGGGACTATAAAAAAGAATCCAGCTGAATGAGGATCAATCTTTCTTACAGTCTACTTTTCATAAAGCCCAGTCATGGCTGAGCAAAAAGCCTCAAAACAGACCTCAAGGCAAAAACTTTTCTGTTCCTTCCTGACAACTCATCTTCAGAGTCTTGATACCTCCAAACAGAGGTCCCATAAGAAAAATATGGCTAACAACTATTGATAGACCTATTCTCCATTTAAGTTTTCTTGGAAGATCCAACACACAGTTTAAATACACAGAGCATGTAGCCCAATCTCACATAATATCCTTTGCTTCAAATATGGGCTTCATGAAAACACATTTGTAAGGCACTACTTATGGTACTTGTATGTTATTACATATTATGGCTCCTGCATTAAGAGGAAAGTAAGAGGAACAGGGTGGGGGGGAAATGCAAAAGACCACTGAAGGCATGTGAATGTGGAAGTTCAAGGTCCTGGAGGAGGAATTTTGCTGTGCTCTTCTCCCTTCCAACATTAATCCATATTCCATTTCCTCTTTGGTGCTAGTTTCCGGATGCGACAAGTGAACATTGTGGGGACAAGTCCACCCAGCCTACCTTCCCGCAGGATCCAGACATTGCAGGCTCCACCTGATATATCTCCTGCCAATATTACAGTACGAACAGCCAGTGAAACCAGCCTCTGGCTGCGATGGATGGTGAGAAATGTAGCCTAAGGAGGCCCCATCATTGTTTCTGGAGGGGAAAAAACAAGCAATAAGAAAGCAGGGTAGAAGGGGTAAATCACAGGGACTGGTCACTCTACCATTGTCTGTTTAGTGATCCAAACAAATTTCAATAAGTGAATTTGAATTCAAGATGAATAGAGAGATGCATATGAAGCTGAGAATATAAATTAAGGCTGGTTCAGAAAATGGGAATATCACTATAGTGAAATATTGGGCAACTGAAATACAACATCATCCTTTCCATCTTTTACCATGCTGGAGTAAACAGAAGGGCTTAGAAGTACAGTGGAAAAGAAGACCTGGGTTGTGAAGAGTTGTGGCAGGGAGCAGGGAAGAGGTAAAGGTTAGGTAATGAAGTATAAATCAAAGGAAAATAGGTAAAAGTCAAAGTGAGAGGAGTTGAAACGGCATCATGGGCTGTCCTTCCTACATTCCTATTCTAGGTATTTTTGGAGATGGAAGAGTTGTGAGGCATCAGCTGAATAATGATAGTCTTAATTTCGAATCAACACATATACTCTTATCCATGATCCAATTTTCCTCAGTCGAAATTATAATTTCCTCATGGCATACATTTCTTCCCACCCCTAAAAGGAAATTTTAGATGAGTACTTGTCTAAGACAGGGATGCTACCAAATTGAATTCATCTTTGAAATTAAGGTTCTTATTATGTTGCAATTTTTATATGGTGACGCTATGAATGGAGATTTCTTGATCAATGGTGTTATGGAAATGGTTAAATAGCCACTTTTTCTAAAATGTTTTTGGACTTTCCAGTCTAATTAGGGAGATCTCACATTCAAATATTAACCAGGATGAACTTATCTTTGCTTCCAAGCCGAGATAGAATCAGATGAGTGCTACAATCTGCTGAGGCTATTTTGGAAGTACTTTAAATCAGAAATGTTCAGTCATATCTGTACTGGATTTGGAAGGTTGTTCAGAAGTTAGATTACTTTCTATTAAGCACAGGAATTAGGATTCAAAATCTTAATGAGTTCACATTGATTGTTATTCCATGTGCATTCCTTATGAGATAAAAAAAGGAAATCCAGCTATTTTTCCTTCCTTTTGCATCTCTTCTGAATTTTTTTTAACAAATGGGCTGCAAGCCCATTTTCCATATTTATTATTTCAATTGAAGAAAGCTACATGGTAATTTTAAATAAAGGAATCTGGCCATTTGCCAAGTCACAGCCACTTAGGTAGCCTTTGAAACTGGATCTGTTTACAAAAGCATCTCTTCAGTTGAGTAGGGAAGATGTGACCCTTTTTGATGTAGTCATTCTAGAGAAGAATAAGGCACAGTCCAGTAGTAATGGGCCATCTTTTTTCTCAGCCACTTCCAGAGAGTGAATACAATGGCAGCCCTGAGTCGGTGGGCTACCGGTTACGCTACTCACGTCTTGATGGGCGCAGCCATACACTGACCAACACTATCCATGACCGTGTGGAGCGTGAGTTCACCATTGAGGACCTGGAGGAATGGACTGAGTACCGTATACAGGTGCAGGCCTTCAATGCCGTTGGGCCTGGGCCATGGAGTCAGACTGTGGTGGGGCGAACCCGGGAGTCAGGTACTCTTTTCACTCCAGCTATGTAAGACGCTCAGCTGTCTTCTCACTGCCTACTTGGAATTTAATATGTGAGATTCTGGACAATGTAGTAATGTGTATTCTTGTCTCTACTCTTTGTGTATGTAGTGCCTTCATCTGGACCCACCAATATCTCAGCACTAGCTACCACTTCCACCTCTATGCTGGTGCGTTGGAATGACATCCCTGAAGCTGATCGAAATGGATTTATCCTAGGCTACAAGGTACGTATTAGAAATACAGACCTTGATCTGGTAGTCCTTTCCCTACTTTGCCATACTGCAAAGGCCGTAACTAAAGCATTGTATTCTTCCATACCTATTATCATTGTCTTTCTTCTAGCTTGATTCCAGCTTCTACCTGCAGACCCTTCCCGTTGTAGAGGATTCCTTGTTTAACATTTTTCAGTTTTTTAATTATAAATAGTCCTTGAGTCTTATGACCATAATTGGGAACAGAATTTCTGTTGCTAAGCTAGATAGTTGTTAAGTAAGTCACACCTAATTTTATAACCTTTTTGTCATGTTGTTAAGTGAATAACTGCAGTTGTTAAGTGAATCTGGCTTCCCCTATTAACTTTGCTTGTTGAAAGCCAGTTGGGAAGATCACGAATGGGGATCATATGACCCTGGGATACTCCCACTGTGATAAGTGGAGGCTGTGAGAGCCTGGATGAAGGACAACAAGCTTTGACTGAACACTGATAAGACAGAGTGACTGTGGATGCATGGGGCTTCAGATTCCAGGGGTTTAATATCTTTAGTTCTGGGTGGGGTAGCACTGCCCAGACAGACCAGTGCGGAACTTGGGGTTTCTTTTAGACTCATGACTTCTGCTCAATAAGCTGGTAGCAGTCATGGCTAGGAGATTCTTTGCACAACTTCATGTTGTGCACCAGTTGCACCTGTACCTAGAGTCTCTGTACTCAGCCATGCATGCCCTAGTCATCTCATATCTGGATGATTGCAATGGGATTACCCTTGAAAGTGCGGTGGAGCATCAGCTTAATGATGCCAGTTGTGTTGACCAGAAATGGCTGGCACTCTGGTGCTTTGAGCCACAGCACCACATGATGAGGTGAGCTCCCATCACTTGCCTCCAGCTCCTGCCCACCCAGCAGTTTGAAAGCACATAAAAATGCAAGTAGATGAAT
>JANHZU010002104.1:69752-80247 GCA_032468055.1 Acrochordus granulatus | reverse complement strand
ACCACTCTAATGGCAGAAAGTGAAGAGGAGCTAAAGAGCCTCTTGATGAGGGTGAAAGAGGAGAGTGCAAAAGCTGGGTTGAAACTCAACATTAAAAAAATGAAGATCATGGCACCCTGTCCTATTCCTTCCTGACAAATAGGGAAGAAATGGAAGCAGTGGCAGATTTTATCTTCTCAGGCTTCAAGATCACTGCAGCCATGAAATTAAAAGATGCTTGCTCCCTGAGAGAAAAGCTTATGGCAAACCTAGACTGCATATTAAAAAGAGACATCACGTTGCTGACAGAGATTCAAATTGTCAAAGCTATGGTTTTCCCAGTCGTAATGTATGGCTGTGAGAGTTGGACCATAAGGAAGACTGAGCACTGAAGAACTGATGCCTTTGAATTGTGGTGCTGCAGAAGACTAGTGAAAGTCCCTTGGACTGCAAGGAGATCAAACCAATCGGTCCTAAAGGAAATCAACCCTGACTGTTCATTGGAAGGACAGATGAACAGCTGAACCTGAAATTTAGCCATCTAATACAATTCATTGGAAAAGGTGGTGATACTGGAAAATATTGAAGACAAAACAAGGGGATGGCAGAGGATGAGATGTTTATGGTTAGACAGCATCATCAGTGCAATGGGTGTGGGTTTGGGCAACCTCTGGGAAGACAGTGAAAACAGGAAGGCCTGGCATGCTGCAGTCCATGGAGTTGCAGAAAGACATGATTGAGCGACTGAACATCAACATCAAGGTAATACTAACAACCAGGAGGTCATGAGTTCTTGTCCTGCCTTAGCTATGAAAACCAGCAGGGTGTCTTTGGGCCATTCAATCACTCTCAGCCCAACCTACCTCACAGGGTTGCTGTTGTGGGAAAAATAGGAGGAAGGTGTGTTAAATATGTTTGCCATCTTTTGTTTGTAAAAATAATAAAGGCAGGATACAAATATCTCTAAAGGCCCACTGTTCTTACAGCAAAAAGGTTGTTGTAAATATAAACAAGGCACTTCATTGGTATGGTAAAGATCCATATGTTCAGATGATCCAGATTGGATTGTTTTGCTTTACACATGATGCAAAATTTGGAGAGGATCTAAGTAACTAAACCCCCAATAAGCAAACTTTACAGCATTTGCACAACAAATAAATGCTAATGTGATTCAGAAAAGGTTAAAAAAAATAAAAAGATTTCTGTGTAGCCTTTGAATGAAGACTTTAAAAAAACTATAACAGCATCAGTTATGTTGCCAAATGAATATAGAACATTCATATGCAAAGTGCTCTCTATTGATGCTGACTTAACCCATGCCTTTGTATGCATTTGCACAGATAGTACTAATATGTATACCTATTCTTCATTCATCTCCCTTAACTTTTGAAAACCCCTTCCTTCCTTCCTTCCTTTTGGAAGATGTTTATATCCTCCAGGTTAAAACCATGAATCCTTATGGTGCAAATTATGTTTGAATGTTTGCATCTAGGGGTATTTTGACAAGATAGATTTTTTTTCAAATTTTATAACTGCATGACCAGTTTGGGAAGTTTTTTCCTTCTAAAAGTATTTTGTACGCAAGCTCTGATTTGGTTCATACAACTCTTAAGTTGCAAGAGTAAGTTCATAGTTCCACTAAGTCAAACCAAACAACCACATTAAGACTTAACATGGTATATGAATCCAGGCAGTTCTTTGATGATAAAGTGCCACTCATCACTTACACAGTAATTATTGGACTGCGTGAATGTTTTCATAATCAGCACTGCTTCTTTTTACAGTTTCTTACATTGATTTGTTATCCATCACTCTAAACCATTATACAGTTTAGTTTGGGTTTAGCTGGGCATTAGGCAAATCCAATCACTGTAGGTTAGAAACTCTGATGTATAGTTTGTTACACAAATTCAGCTCAACAAACCATGTTCAATTAAGCAGCTCAGCACTATGCATAAAACCCTATTGCAAGATAAAGGCTCTTTAGACTGTGCCTTAGATAAAAATTAGCAGAACAATAAGAATTAGAGCCACTTTGATGTAATGATTAAGGCACCAGGCTGGAACACTATGAATTCTAGTCCTGCCCTGGGCACAAAGGCAGCAGGGTGACCTTGGGCCAGTCACTCTCTCTCAGCCCTAGGAAGGAGGCAAGGGCAAACCACTTCTGAAAAACCTTGCCAGGAAAACTGCAGGCAGTATGAGGAGTCAAAAGCACCAAAGAGAGAGAGATTGAAATTGCTATATGAAACAAAATATGAGAAAAGGAACTTAACACATATCTTCTTGCTTACAAAGTGATGAAGAAAGCCAACGGAACAGTTTTCTTACTTTTTTTGTGTAAATTTTCAGCTTCTTTCTGAAAACAGAGCCGGCTGTTTCTTCCGAAAGAAGCTATATTAGCAATTCTAATTTGATAGATTGTATCAATCACCCCTCCCCAACTCCAGCCTCAGGGTGAGCAAGAATTACTGGACAAGGTGATCAGCTGGCATCCTACAGCCTGAGATTTAATTACCCATTGATGCGAGAACAAAGTCACTGGCTTAGATAATGTGACTGCTCCCTTGAAAGAGATTAACCCAACTCTGGGAAAGAGATAATAAAGGCTGCTCTCCAGCAGCTGCTTGGCTGACTGGTAATTAATTGGCAAGCCTGAAGCTTAATAAAGAGAAGCCCATTAAAAAACATTATGCTCTCTGTCCTTCCAAGGGAAAGCAAAGTTGGTTCCAGAAGGTTTTGTTTTCCAAGGCAATGATTTCAATGTTGAGGTTAATTATAAGGAGAATGAGTTGTACCATCTGTAAGGAAGAACAGCATGGAGGACAGCAGTAGTGTTAGATGGACACCACTTGTCAATAGATAAACTTTCCAGACATTGCTGTAGGACAACTTATATCATGCTCCCTGCTATTGTGCACTTAGCTGAAGGGTATGGTAAAGTTTTTCCCTTTCAGCCGTGTCCAACTCCAGGGGGCGGGGCTCATCTCCGTTTCATAGCCAAAGAGCCAGTGTTGTCCAAAGATGCTTCCATGGTTATGTGGCCAGCATGATTATATGCTGAGGTGCACAGAACGCTGTAACTTTCTCACCAATTTAGGTGGTACCTATTGCATTTTCCATGCTTTTGAACTGCTAGGTTGGCAGGGAGCTCACCCCATAATGTGGCAGCACTCAGATGTCAAACTCAAGTTGCTGACCTTCCAGCCAACAAGCCCAGTGTCTTAACTACTGCTTGGCCAGTAGTAGTTGATACTGAAGCAAAGACTACATGCCATTGTTAGAAATATTAAACATTTTAAAATCTGATGGCTGTACCCAACTTTCTCTTCTATGTTTATATTGGTCCCTCACAACCAGCATCTTAGTGCTCTCATGTCCCTTGCAAGGGGCAAATCATCTCACCAAGGAGTGAAACAGAAGGGGGCTGATGCCATGTTATATCAAGCTTTTGTTAATTATAGGCTACAATGCAGACACAGGATGGTGATTGCATGCATTCAACTTCCCATCAATTTGAGCCTCTCTCGCATGGGAGAAAGCCATGAAAATGCTCAAGAGGGGTTCATCACAGCTGGCTTAGGGAGGTTGATGGGGAGCCTTTTATAGTGAACTGAATTGGGAAAGTGTCTTTCCCTAATTCTTCAAAAAGACTAAGTAATGCAACGCACCTTGCTTGAGCATACCCCCTCTCTGTTATTCCATAAAGCAGTTGGGCTTTTTTCAGGCTTCTAGACAATCCTGTAAAAAACTTTAACGGCCATTTTAAACCCCCATTAACTTTAAGAAGCAGATTCCCTAAAGTAGAGGCAGCTTTCCTCTGGTGCCCAAGGAAGCCTGAAAAAGTAAGAGTGTCTGTTTGAAAGTAAAGAGTCTCTGAACCAGTGTGGAAGATATTCCTCATGAATGGTTAGGGCTTCCAGCATGAGCTGTTTTGAGGAGACCTGTCTGCATAAGAGCAGCTGACCTGAAACCCTGAAGCAACATTAGGAGAAACAATGTGTGCCAAAATGTACCAGATGTTCAAGTTAGAAAGTAAGAGTTCTAGGAATCATTTACATACAGCTACAAAGAGATGCAAAGGTCACATTCATACCCTATGCTAAGCCATTATTTTAATTGTACTTTTGCTGATTAACACACACTGGGCTATGTTCACATGTTGATTTGCCAAAATTACAAAGAGTGAATCCTATCTCTGAGAAAGAAAGCTATTCTGGTAGTTATTTTCTTGCCTGAAAAGCTAATAGAAAATTTGTGATGCAGAACAGCAGGGTTTTTTAAAAAAAAGGGTGGGGGAGGCAGCATCCTATTGCAGCCAAGAGAGACCTCCCAGAATGAATGGAGTCAATGCTGTATTCTACTCTATTCCATTCCATTCCATTCTTCTATTTGGAATTGAGGATAAAGAGGCAAAACAGATTCATTTCTCATCTAAATCCTCCCCACCACAATCCAAACCGGATCCATGTCCCTATCTTTTTTGGAATGTAGTGTATGACTTACTATTCAAAATCTTGGGGAACCCTCAAGACAAATGAGTATGGGTATTCCTATATTAAAGGATACAATATGGTTGTAAGCTTTCCAATACTAAAGAGTTCCTTCAGTGTCAACAGAAGAATATTTTGGATGGCCTCTTTAATGAACCCAACAGCAGTCTTCTCTTTTCTTTTTGCATCCATATAATATACAAAGCCCATTTTGCATACCCTATGGATGGACATACCTAAATGTATATGGTACGAATAAAGAAACACTTGCTTAACTATCTATGTTCTCCTAAGGTATATTAGCAAAGAAATGGTGTATCGGATGGCAACATCTAGGTTTTTCTGCCTATAAGAAGCAAAGAACAATATCTGGGGGGCCAAGAGCCAAAAATCAAGTTCCTGACCTTCTGGAAGACCAAAAGGTGATGCAAAGTGATTGTAAGAAGGGACAGGCCTGAATTATGGGATGGGGTTTGGTGTGTGTGCGTGAGAGAGAGAGAGAGAGCAGGAAGCAAGCTGCTCCCATCTCCATCCTTAAAAGCCTCACAGAATGCAACCCAAATCACAATAGAAATTCAACCACTTATCACTTAATGTCAGTGATACAAACTGGAGTGCTGGGGGACCACACTGTCCCCTGTGATTTCATTTAATCACTGGATTAAATGAAATGGCCCAGTGTTTAGGAGACAACTTGAAACCTTTTTTACATAGCTAAATTAGGTGTTTTTCTTTTCTGCTATTTTAAATACATTTTTTTTAATTATTTAGAAATTGTATTTCTTTTTAAAGGCAAAAATTGAAGGATAAACTATTTTGGGCAATAAAAGTTGGGATCAAAGTGCTATTTTCTATTAAACTCCATAAAAATGGATGTTTCAGATGGTGTCACTGATATTGAGCTATATTGCAGTTGGAAGACTACTATTAACTATCATTGTAGAGCCTTTCAATCAATCCTGCAATGAAGTACACCAAAATCTTTTTACACATCCCCACCCTGGATTTTGTTACCTGCAATGATGTAGAATTAATCTTAGGAAAGTCCCATGCATGTTCCACTCACAACATTGTTTCCATTTCCTATTGATGGAAAATGTGTAATATAAAGTACATGGGGCTACCTGCCTCATGAGATGATTCTGCTATGGATTTCTCGCAACTTTGTTTTCCTGCAGTTATATATTTCCTGCCAGATTAGCAACTAGATTTGTTGACTCCCCTTCTCTTTTTCCTTTCATAGGGGAATACAGTTCCATATTATTTCCACTAACTGTTTATTGCATGTCACATATGGAAAGCATATGTGTTTTTCTTTCTCAGAGCCATAGCTCAGTACTGGAAAATGTAAGGTGAGGAAAACAGACTTCCAGTTTCTCCATTTTGAGGGATTAAAAAATAAGGCTACCTGTTAGTGAATATACAGTATAATATGTGAGTCAATTCTCTGCCTCATCCAGGTATCTCCCAGCAAAAATGTTGTTCACAAGAATTTGAAAAAAAATGTTAGTTAGGCATCTGGTGGATGGGTGGATAAGAAACCCTGACATTGGTCAGCCTGTCTGGAATGATAAATTCACAAAAGCAACAAAATTTAACAGAGGAGAAAGGAAGGAAAATAGTAAGAAGACTGAAGTCTCCAAAGAAAAGAAGAATGTTAATCTGAATGCCCATCTTAGGAAAATTCTGTATTTTCTATCATAGGAATAATGGCACATTTTTTCACCGATCCAGACTAGTCAGACATTTCTCCTACATAGATCTATATGTGGATGAATTTAAGGAAAAAGGAGCCAGTTGCAACTGGGACTATCCCGATGGATGTACCTCAACCTATGGATGGGGGAAAATAAGCTTTTCAAAGCTAGTTTAAAGGACAGCAAGACTGGGGCTGTCTGAAGTTATCGGGGGGACTACTGTTCTATAGAGCAGGCACCTCACCAGAGAAAGCTCCCTCTGGTAGCTTTTTTTTAGATGAGACATGAAGTGTACTTCTTCCTCCTGATCTTACATAAGGAGCAGAAATTGAGGGAGAAAGGTGGTCCCTTGAATAACCAGTTTGTGTGTCATAGAGGGCTTTGTAGCTGACGCCCAAAAACTTGAGTTGCACCCAGAAGCTCAGTGCAACTGAGTACATCTTGTCTAGCAAAGGTGTCACATGGCATACCAAAGGACGCATACAAAAGGACGCTATCCATTGTGTTCTGGACCAGCTGTAGCTTCCAGAGCAGTCCGATGTGCAGCTTATAGCAATAGTCCATATATGAAGTGACCAAGACATGAATGACTATGAGAAGGGACACCTGGTCCACAAAAGGGTGCAACTGTTGCACCAAATGCATCAGTGCAAAAGTCTTCCCGCCCACAACTGCCACCTGCTCATTGAGTAGGATCTGCAAGTCCAGCAGGACGCTCACATTGCCCTCCAGTTCTGTCTGGAGAAGCAGAACTACAAATGGAGAATCTCCCCCTTTTACAACACATTAAGCTGAAGCGTGCTACATCAACCTAATTACACCTAAAAAAGGGAAAAGTACATTTTGCTGAAATGTCCCTAAGAAGCATGACAAGAATGAGAAATGTTATGAAGTAGCACTTGACACTAGTTGCTTATCTCTAAAGGTATAAAATGTGCGAACCTAGTAACAAAGATAATCTACTTTCTTATTCCACTCTGAACATTTCAGAAATCTCCCCCCCAGGCTAATATCTGAAACCCCTCAAATATTTGTTGGTGTGAGTTTACTGAATCTGGAACCTTCTGGGCATGTGTCCCACACATCAGTTTCTCTGTGCCAAAATGAGAAAATCGTTCATTTCTAGATGTGAAAATGAAACCAAACTTTTCATGGGAAATAAGATGTTAGATTAAAAAATCAAAATATTGAGATGAGTCCAGATGTCAGTTAGGACATTCAAAAGAATTTGGGATGTCTATTGGGGAGTGGTGGTGGTTCCATGATAGGGAAGCTAGGTGGTGAGAAGAGAATCTCAGCTTGCGACTCTGCATCCTAACACTCGGTGATCAGTGATTTTCGGAAATGATCAGCTGCAAAGGCTTACAGAGGGAAGCAGGATGAGTCAATGGTCTTTGAGAATCAGCCTCCTAGGGGTTAATCAATCTTGACAGGCCTGCTGGGTTTTGTTCTGTGATTTGCATATTTCCCAAGGTCAAAGGCAGCCACTAACCAGCAATGCCACTTTGTCAGGCATGCAAAGAGGAAGCAAATAACTTCTTCTGTGCTTGCATCAGTGCAGGAAGCCAAAATGTTTACTTCAGACTCGAGGTTATCCATACAGCGGGCTGTTATGGCAAGTCAATGTCAACTCTCAAAGACCCCATAGATAGTCCTTCTCCAGAATGAATAGTGTTTGAACCAAGCCACAAATCTATTGAGCTCTTCTGAAAATTGCTGCAGTACAGCAGGTGGAAATTAGCACTGTGTTAATCAATAAAGCTTTTAACCCTTTATATGCAAATGTGGGACATTCAATTGCCATTCTTAAGATGCCTGGGATGTGCTGATATGCTGTTAAATACAGTTAAGGCTTGGGTTAGGGTTTGGGTTAAGGTTAGAGATAGGGTTAGGGTTTTGTAAGGGTTGGAAATCTACTTAGGGTTAGTTTAAGGTTAGAGTTCGAGTCAGGATTAGGGTTGTAGTTAGGGTGAAGGTTGGATACCCAGTTAGGGTTAGGGATCAGAATAATTTTAGGATTAGGATTTGAGTAAGGTTAGGATTAGAGTGAGGGTTGAGGTTAGGGTTAGATTTTAGAGTTAGGGTTGGAAATCCAGTTAGAGTTAGGGTTTGTGTTAGAATTAGAGTTAGGGTTATGCTTAGGTTAGGGTTAGATTAGGATTAGAATTAGGGTTTAGGGTTAGGGTAGGGTAAGGTTTAAGTTTAGTTTAGGTTAGGGTTAGGGTTTAAAATCCAATTAGCGTTAGGGTAAATTAGTGTTAGGATTACAGTCAGGTTTGGAAATCCGGTTAGAATTATTGTTGGGGTTAAGGTTAAAATTAAAGTTAGGGTTGGAATGAAAATTAGGGTTGAGGTTAAGATTAGAGCTGGAAATCCAATTAGAGTTAGGGTTAGGTTTAGGTTAGCATTTGAATTAGGGTAGGAAATTCTGTTAGAGTTAGGGTTTAGTTTGTTTATCTGATTAGGGTTAGGGCTCGGTTTGGATATCACCTTAGGCTTAAGGTTATGGTTATGGTAAGGTGAGGGTTAGAGATGGAAATCCAGTTAGGTTTAGGGTTAAGGTTAGGTTTATTGTTAATTTGTATATCTGATTAGGGTTAGGCTTGGATATTAGCTAATGATTAGGGTTTGGGATGACAATCCAATTAGGATTATGGTTAGGGTTAGCATTAGGGGTACAGTTAGCATTATGGTTAGGGTTTGGATTAGGGTTTAGGATTACGATTGGATTAGAGTTAGATTTAGAGTTGGAAATCGAGTTAGGGTTAGGGTTGGATATCTGGTTAGGTTTAGCATTAGGGTTGGATATCTGGTTAGGTTTAGCATTAGGGTTGGATATCTGGTTAAGGTTAAGATTACAGTTAAGGTTGGATATCAGGTTGGGTTTAGGGTTAGGGTTAGTTTTGTATATCCAGTTAGGATTAGGATTAGAGTTAGGAATGGAAAGTCATTTAATGGTTGGGTAGGAGGTAGGGTTAGGACTGGTGTTATGCTTAGAGTTGGGTTAGGATTGGGTATGCATTTAGAGTTAGGGTTTTGGTTTAGGTAGAAATCTATGTAGGGTTAGATTACAGATAATCACAGAAATCTACATAGGTTTAGGATTGGGCCTCCGTGAATTGGGAAAGTAGAACAAATGTCACCAATAGATTTGGACAGCCTCCTTATGCTTAGGAAGCCTCTCACTTTTAGAAACATCCTTATTTTCATTTTGTGGTAAAATACATAGAAAAGTCCTATTCTGGAAATCTACTCAGGGTTAGGGTTAGGCCTGCCTGAACCTGGATAATAAAATAGACAACACTAATAGATTCAAAGAGGGTCTTTATGCATGGGAGGCCTCTTGTATTTCAAATCTGCCTTATTTTCATTTGTAATTTACACGGATCAGATGAATGAAATACCACAGTTTAAAAGAGTAAATCTTTGCACAAAATGTTTACTAGCTAATGATCTTTTGTTTTGTTTTTAAGATTATCTCCTCCCCTAAGCCAGCATTTTGCTGTGATCTCAGTTATAATAGTCAAAAATTCCCCAAAAACCACCGAGAAGCAGCTGATGTTTCCTTATTCTAAAACAAAATAATAGCTATTTGAACAGCCACTGCTCTGTCATGGTACAAAAGCTTATCATGAGCAAGTGGTAAGCCCAACAGAGTGTTCTGCAAAGAAAAGAGAAAACAAAAAGTGTCCCTGAAGGTTTTTCCCTGTTGCATTTATTTCTAACTTTCGTCCAAAAATCTGAAGCAGTATTCTAGGAACCGCTCAAGCATGCTATTCCAAAGCAGCAGCCGTTTCTGAATGTTGAGTCAGTCTTAATGGGGATTTCAGTAAAGGCGGAGCATTGTGTTTCCCCCATTATAGGTCTGGCTAGGTTTGCAAAAGAGGAACAGAAGCACTCCCACAACTAGAGAAGTGACCCTGGACAGTCCCTCTCTCAGCCCAGCCCACCTCACAGGTTGTTGTTGTGGGGAAAATAGGAGGAGGAAGCAATATTAGGTATGTTTGGCACCTTGTGTTATTTGCAAAAGTAATAAAGGTAGGAAATAAGCAAAGGAGGATCCTGCAAGCAAGATCGATCCATTCCCTGGCTCCAACACAATAAGCCAACCAACACCCCGGGCTGGACACTTTACAGGTGGCTCCTCCAAGCTCATAGTGAAGCCACTGCAAAGCCATCAATTTTATTTACAAGACTTAACACCTGGACCCAGGAAAACAGGTGAGAAAAGAGTTACTTTCTGTAGAAAAAAGTGGGAAGGAAGGAAGGAAGGAAGGAAGGAAGGAAGGAAGGAAGGAAGGAAGGAAGGAAGGAAGGAAGGAAGGA
>JANHZU010002104.1:30507-50321 GCA_032468055.1 Acrochordus granulatus | reverse complement strand
ATTGTTCGTTGTTCATCTGTTCAGAATAATAGAATGTTATAAGCCATTTACTAATAAGTTACAACCACTTAAAAATATGTTGTTACTTGTGCGGTGGAAGACTAAAGCTGGTGAAAAGCACTGTCATGATTCATTTTAAGTATAAATCTAAAAGGACTTTTGGTCTTGATTATATCAGTAAATTTACTTATTGAGTAAGTGATAAAATCCTTTGGGAAAGTTGTGGGCTTATCTTTTCAAACAATTTTCCTGATTTGGATAACAACTCTGAGCATCCTCCTTCCCCTCTATGTAGTGCAACCTTCCACAATCTGCCTTTTTCCAGATGTGCTGATCTACAGCTCCCAGAATCAGTGCCTCTCTGAGAATTTGGGGATTTGGAGTCTAACACCTCTGGCAAGGGCTTGACTGGGGAAGGCTAATGCACTAAATGCATCTGGTACTTGTGAATTGATGCATATGTGATGCGTGATCCAGTGATCTGACTTGTTCTATATCTAGACTTAAGTCCCTGGGAGAGTCTGTTTTGAAGAACCACCTGAGGTTGAACCAGGAAGTGCTGTCTCAGCAAAAGGCCCAGACAGTCTGTCCTTTCTATAATTCTCTTCCCCTCTGCCAGCTCACTCTAAAGGACAAGTTATATTGGTGGGTGTGAATGCACTGGATCCATCCCAACCAGATATGCATATTCTTTGCCTTGATTGACTTTAATGAGGAAGAGCAATACTACTGCAGGCCATTGAAAAGCTCCATTTAGATTCTCCTGAGTTCATGTCAAAGAAAGCAATCAATTCTAAGTAAAGTCTTTCAGCCTTGCATACAGAGTCTGTACCCACTATTACCACCTGCCTCTGCATTGGAAAATCTTGATTACATCATCTTTTAGCTGACTAGCAAAAAGATCTGCAGTGAAAACCAAATGGCAGTAATAAATGGCTTTCTAGCTTTCATGTTAAAAACCAGAGCTGGAGTTGTCACTAATTAAAAGGAATCAGTATAGGTAATAGAAATTAGCAAATACAGATAGTCCTCAACTTACACTACAGTGGGATCGGAATTTCCATATCTAAACAATGTTGCCATAAAGCATGGCCTGTGATCACATTGCTTAGTGACAACATTCTCTGCTGATGTTAAGCAAAAATTGTGAGTCATTAAGCAAGGACCCACTCCAAACCAAGCCATTTTTGGTTCCTCCCAGCCTCCAGCTTTGGTAAGGTAAGGAACTGCCTCTGCTTCAGCTCCCCCCACCCACTTATCTTTGCCCCATCTCTGTCTTTTTAGCTGCCCTGCACCCTGCCATATGAGGCAAGCAGTTGCAGAACCATGCAGCTCTGGAGCTGCTTGCTGTGCTGTGCCTCAGGAGCTTCTTGGCACACTGTGTCTCTGGGGTTGCAAGAAGCCCTTAAGCTATAGCACAGCAAGAAGCTAATAATGCCCTGGAACCCTTAGCTGCCCCAGCAGAAAGCCTAAGCTATTCCGGCATCATGGCACAAAGACCCAGCCACCCTGGGAAATCTCAGTCCTATTCCCCTGGGAAATCCCAGTCCCAGCCTTAGTCACCCCACCCTTCACTGTAAGGCCCCTGCTGCCCATGACCCCAACTGACCTTCCCTGACTTCTTGCTCCCACTGCTGACCCCTTCATGTAGATGAAGATGGTCCATATGGGGCCATCTGCCCCTGGTCTCATGATGAAATCACTGTGCACAACCTTGGGAAGAAAGCCTCATACGGCAGGCAGCTGCTTCACAAAGGGCCAGGGCTGGCATGCTTAGTCAGCAGTGGGAATAAGAAGATGATGAATGCAGAGGATGAAAAGAGCATAGATAGGGGAAATAGGCAAGTGGGGGGAGCTGAAACTCCCCTGCAGTTGTAAATGCAAGCATGCTGTCAAACACCTAAATTTTGATCATGTGACCAGAGAGGGCTTTGTGATGACTAACTTTGGGGACCAGTTATAAGTCACTTCAGCACCGCTATAATTTCAATCAGTCACTGAACGAGTGATTATAAGTCAAGGACTATTTATACCAACAATAGCCAATCCTCTTTCCAAAATTGGACCAGACATTGACATCTACTGGGGAGGAAGAACAGGCTGTTGTGTTCTTCTTTATTGATTCTGCATAGTAGACTCTGTGGTGAGAACGGTGGCTTGCCGATTGGCATGCCTGGGTTTGAGGCCCAAATACTGGGTAGTGAGGTGAACTCCCGCCACTTGCTCCAGCTCCTGCCCACCTAGCAGTTCAAAAGCATGTAAATGAGAGAAGATAAATAGGTACCATTTCGGTCAGAACCCACATGGGGATGAAAGAGGGGAGCCCCCATTGGGCATTTCCTGGGCAGAAGTACCATCACTGGCTAACACCTCTTGACCCGGAAACGCCTTGGTGGCTTCTTCCAGGTTCCATCAGCTGACAAACATGTACAGTGTTCAACTCTGTAGACTCCCAGCTTTCTGTAACATCACCATATACTAAATAAATATCCTGCATAGTGACTACTTGGTGGCCCAAAAGTCATATTGAGAAACAGTGTTCCACTTGCATTTTCAAGGTTCTTTCCTATCAAAGACAGAATTTCTATTAAGAAGCCAGAAAATGTATGCAAAAACACCATTGACCAGATAAATAGTGCTTCAGTCCTAGTTAACTTGCACCAAACTTGCTTCTTTTTTTAAGAAGGCCACATAATAGAAATGGACTAGAATTATAAGTGTTTGGAGGTTCAGAATTCCTTATAACTTCACAGTGCAGCATGTCCTCTGAAGGCTTAAAATTGCATTGAACGTGGCAACAGTGGATTGTAATTGTAAACATCTCATTGGTTTTCAGTATATTTTTCCTTGCACCATCCCAGAGTTCCTGGTGTTTTCACTGCTATATTAAGTGGAACAAAAATATCATTGTTGAAGCATGTGGGAATTGTTCAGCAAGGTAGATGGTCGAGCAAAAGAGGAATTTCCCCCCCATGGCTCATCTAATGCTGCCCAATGATGTATGATCGAGCATGGTTGATAGATCAGAAGCTAATCAAATGATGGGAACAAATTGAAAACAATGTCTTGAAGCAGTAGAAGGCATTTTCCACAGCAAGAGTAGGGGTATGACTAAAACCAAAACTTTGGTTCCTTAGCTTAGTAAATTCAGTGATAGAAAGCTTGAATCCTTCCGCTGTGGTCTTAATGAAGAGTGTTATGATTTCAGTTATATATATTCTGATTTGTGGAGACTGGCAAAGATTTGCATAGGTAAAGTTAAATTCTGGAACCTGCGTATGCTAAGCAAATAACACATATTACGGTATTCCATGCCTAAATGTTGCTGATTTTGCGTGATTTGTTCTGCCTGTCACAAAAGGACATATCTTTCTCAAGTTTTCTTCTCCAATGACTGGGAAAGCCTGTCCTGTTGCCAGGTCTAATTGCTGAGGCTGTGCCAAATGTTAGACATATATTGTAACATGTAGAAGCTTGGTTTTGAAGTGAAGCACAACAAAATATGCTCAAGGAGTTGATTCCTGCCAACAGATAAGTTGTAAATCCCTATTGCCCTGATAAAAGACCTAGTGCATGTATGTTCATGCTGCAGAGGCTATCCATCCCAGACTGCAACATCTTAGCAGGACTTGCTCTTCTTGGCTGAAAAGGAAACTTTAAAACTGAATTTAAACCTTTCTGAATTTACAAATTTACTTTCATGCCTATTCTGTTTTGAAATTCTCTTCCCCCATGGTCACAGCAGGTGGAAGTTCCTAGCTAAACCTGGTTAGTTTTGGGGAAAAAAAGTTAAATACAATCAACTGAATCTAGTCAATATTTAGATGGGAGGCTAGAACTGGAATTTTTTTAAAAAATCCTGAAAGCAAGTAGTGATTGCCCATAACTAGGTCATTGTCAAGATGACTACATGGATATGTCTAAAGATGTCAAGTTCTACTCAAGATGCTTTACTTTTAACCTCCCACTTTTGTTTTCTTCCATGCAGTTGTACCTGATTCTCGGGAACTGCTTGGACAGGTCCCTGTAGTTTTCTGGGCAAGGGTTTTCAAATGGTTTTGCAATTTTAATGGAAATGAAAACACGTTTTGAGTCGCTGATAGCGACATGGGTGGGCGTGGGCTATAAATTTGAGAGGTAGGTAGGTAGATTCCTCCCACTTGCACATCCTTACTTTGTCTCAAATAATAAAAGCAATGCTTTAAGGTTCAGAAGCTGGCACATTATAGTGACCATTTCAGCATGACTGAATGAGTGATTCTCAATGATCAGTCTTCTTGCCGTCAGTTTTGTCAAAAGGACAGAAACCTCTGAACAGTTCAAAGCGTTTAGACGCTTCTCGGGCATATCCTTTAGTGCTGCTCCTAAAGTAAGGTGGGTCATGCTCATGTTGTACATGCAGCAGCGTAATTTTGCCATTGCCAACTTGATTGTACAACACAACAGGCAAGCTAATCACTTGGGAGGACAGGGTAGTATACCTGCCTCAGATATGGGATGCTCATCATATTGTGTGCAGCAGTTTGAGACCAGCATATCTGATAAAAAAAAAATAATTCACTTCTAACAGGGAGGCTCTCTGTCCAAGAGGCCTTACTTTTGATGGTACAGTCTGTTTTAAGATTGCTAGTCAGGCCGCAGAGAAAGCCCTTTCAGTATTTTCCTGGTATTACTTTAAAAAAGCTGATATCTATAAAACCTGTTTGTCCAAAGAGCAAGGCAGAAGTAAAATCTCTGAAGAATCAACAACATTTGGAATTTATTGATGGCTAAAGGTACTGATATTGATCTCAATAGCAGCCTTATTCAAAACTTATTGAGTAAGATTACCTTTTAGACACAAAGTTTGGGGAAATCCTGATCGGTGAGCCAAAGTTATGTTTCAGGGGAAATCAGGTACAAACAATGAAGAGAGTTTTACAAACGAATGAACAGATCTGAGAGAGAAGGATAGAAAAACATATCTTTAGGATTCTTCAGTTCTGTGGCAAGCATACACCTCAGCTCTGTTTTCATGAAGCTGTCAGGCATTTAAATTTGTGTTTGCTCTCAGATGGCTGTTCTACATAGCATGCAAACCTACCTTCCAAGTAAATAAGAAAGGAACATATTTCTGCAAGGGAGTGGGGAGTTGGAATTTAATGGCCAAGTTGAATCATGATTACACACAGAGACCTCACTGTCACAAAGATTTGAAGCCATTGTCCTATTTTCAGATTGTGGTGCATAATCCGCCAGGACCCTTTTTTAGGGAGGAGTTCTGAAAAGATTTCTCAGTCTCTTGTATATGGCAGAGAGTGTAGGAGAAAGACCAGTGGCCTCACAAGAATGTTCAGCTATCAATCTTCCAAAAATGTCATGCCAATGTTTAAAGTGAAGAATAGAGACTTGAGGAATAGTTCTTAGGGAGCAACAAAACTTGAGTCAGCATTTTCATTCTTCAGCTGTGACCTAATATTTCTCTCTTTTTTTAAGTTTTAGGCTTGGAATACTAGAAGGCCAGAAGAGGTTTGAGGACTCCCAGTGGAACTGCAGAAATACACTGATTTATCTATAATCCAAGTTCACACTTCTCATAAAAATGCCCATACTAAAGCAGCTGGTGACAAACTCTGCTAATCCAAAACGCCGGTCTCGGGCTGATCTGACAACTGAGATGATCAGCGCTCCTCTTGGAGATTTCCGTCATACCATGCATGTGGGTCGGGCTGGTGATGCCTTTGGTGATACCTCCTTCCTCAATAGCAAGGGTGGGGAGGGAGAACAGGATGCTATAGAGGAGACTGGTTCCTTCTCCAAACCTGGCCTGCTTTCACGAAAGTTTCGCAGCAGCAAGCGGTCTCATTCTGTGACACGTGGTGACCGGCGGGATATGCTGGGCTCTCTGAGGGATTCAGCTATTTTTGTGAAGAATGCAGTATCGCTACCCCAACTCACTGAGAAGGAAGCAGACAAGAGTGGTGGGAAGCAGCTACCCAAGAGCCTCTCCTCCAGTCCTGTGAAGAAAGCCCCTGAGGAGAATACCCTTGAAGAGAAACAAACCAATGGTGCTGCTCAGGTCCTCACCTCCAAGCCCCATTGTCCTGACTTGGAAGAACATGATTTTGGGGATGTCACTGATTTGCCTTTAGTCATCTCCAAGGGCAGCTATGGCATGAAGCATGCCGAGTCCATCCTTTCTTTTCATATTGATCTGGGGCCTTCCATGTTAGGGGATGTCTTGAGCATTATGGATAAGGACTTGTGGGAACAAGAAGATTCTGGTTATCATGGAGCAGAAGACCCCCAAAGGGAAGTTGGCTCTACTGAGACATCGGCAGCCCAGTGGTGTAGCCATGAGAGCAAACTCGCTCTGAATTCTGTAATTCAAAATGATGGCCAGAGAGCCACCACTTATAGCCCTGGCTCGGCTCGCAGCATCACCAGTCGTATGACAATAGACAGCAATTCAGTCTCCAGCTGCATCTCTATGGGGGAGGAACAGCATAGCTTAGCCTCTAAAGGACAGAGCCACAGTCTTCCAGGTGATGGGAGGCACAACCCTATGAAACAGCCAGAGAAGGAGTTCTCCTTCATGGATGAGGAAGATGATGAGATAAGAGTATAAAAAGCCCTGTACTCCTCTAGATTTGAAGGAGAAAATGCAATTGAATCTGAAATAAACAGCATGATACGAAGAAAAATGTATGAAATGCTTTCATCAACTTTCTTAGGCTTCAGATTTCATCATGGTTATTTTCTTAAACAGGCTGCTGGGAAAAAATTTTTTTTTCTCCATTTGGGGAATAGAAAGGGTCTGGAAACCACACTAAAACGATGTTTTCTATATTTAAAATAATTGATTCCTATTTCATAAGGACGCCTAAACTATGTTGCTTAAAGATATTTCCAGGCACAATTCTGGTGTATTCAAACTTCTTTTTAAAAGGATAGCTCTTGGTTAACTTATCTACTTGTCTGTTTAAAGCAATATAGAACTGAATATTAGGACAAAGCTCAAAAGCACTAGTTTCTCTATTAATACGTAAATATATATATATATTTTGTTTTCCTTATCTTTGTACTCATGCTTGTAAGATTTATTTTTTTTTTTGGAATTTCCCAGGAAAATTCTACTCTGGACTTGGCAGAAACATGAGGGTTGTTATTATGTTTGCAGAAAGGAAAAAAAATAGGAGTTTGAAATTATCAGATCTTTCAAATCTACATATTTGGATACTAACAAGTTTCTCCTTGTGGGCAGGCCTCTGGAATGATTTACCACCTTTGGAAATCTCACCTAGATTTCTTTAAAAAAATCAAATGACAGAAGTCTTTGGAAAACAGATTGAGAGGAATTATCTCTCTTGTGTCTTCCATCTTACAGCAAAAGTTTCCCTTAGTCCTTGGGGGAACCAGAGATGGAAAGAATAAGAATGTTAACCTAGTTTGAAGCAGCTTCCCCATTCCTAAAATTTGTCACCATTTAGATGGCCATGTGGCTCTTTCTAATAAAGCACTCTTGGAGATGCATAAGGCTGCTGAGAAAAGAATATTCAACAAGGTTGGTCAGCCTGGCTACCCATTACTAAACAAACGGTTAGCTTATTCTCTCGTCAGGATTTTTATCTGGGCAAGCAAGCAGATGGGATGTCCTAAGAACTGTTAATGTCATTAGAGCAACTTCTGGGGAATGGGAACAGAGACCATTGGGTGAATGCTACTGACTTGCATGTCTTCAGATGTATGTGAAAGTCCCCAAAGTAACCCAACCAGATAGGGCTTCATTCTTTCTTAATTGTTATTGCTTTAGAATGTATCAGCAGAGCTGACTGAAGCACAAAGAACTTGGCATTCGTCATTCCAAGAGCAACAGAGAAGGCATTGCTGAGTTCCTTCCCTTTGAAACTGTTTCAGAAACTACCTTCCCGGCATCGTTGGGAGGTGCTCCTAACATTCCTGTCTCAAAGATGGACTTAATTTGGGGGTGGGAGGTGAAGCTTAGGGGTTTATTTTTATTTTTCTTTGTTGGCCTTCACATGTTGCTGGGCATTAAACACTAAATTGTTTTCTTATTGTTTTAGATTTGTTTTTAATATATATATATACACACACACACACGCTGTGTATTAGATGGACCCAATTCCTTTAGAAGAGTTGTCTCCCTTGGGTGTGACTTTCTTGTGTATGTACAGGTATTTGTTCCATGCATCTGATGGGGGATTTTTTTTAAAAAACAGAAGTGTTTGTTTTAAAAATGTAAGGAAATTAAAGTATAGTGAGGAAAAAAAATCTTAAATGTCAATTTTTTGTGTGTTTGGAGGTGGAGGATTGAAACAAAACAGATGATTCAACATTCTCATTCTATAAAGTTGGCTAGATACAAATTCCTGAATGGCACAGTCGTAAGACAGTCATAAGATTTAAAGTACAGTGATAAATTTTCTGATCTTGCATGTTTGAGGTGGAAAAAGAACAATAATTCCTGCAACCTTTTCCATTAATTTATCCAGAAATCTATGAGGCATACATACTGGGTTTGGATAACCAGACAATTTAAATACACCTTTTATCCTTCAGCTTTGGCCATGCTGGCTATGTTTGAGAAGTATTAGAGGTTTCAAAAAAATCTGGAAGGTCGCCCCTGGTCTGTGATGATTCATTTTTAGAGATATGATTTTAAATACAATCTTCTCTTATCATACCTCTATACCATTTTTGTTTCATTTGGGTTGTAGTTATCTACTTGCTTGATTAGAACCTTTGCTGTCACAATTAACATCCTGGATTAACCAAAAGCTTTGTTTCATTATAGTACTTCTATGAAATTTTGTTTTGTATTCATTTGGTTTTCCCATAAACCTCAGGCAGCATTGCCAGTTGTGGTGCGATTTCTGATCCAAAACATTGACTGGATACATAGATCTAGCAATATTACACTGAGCAGGGTATATCCTGTCTGGAATTTTGACTTGTTTGCATCCCAATAATTAATAAAACATTAATTCCCCTTCTTTTGTGGGAATATATAGAGGCCTGCAAGAACTACCAAGACAAATATAGGCCAATGACATAATCAAGATCTATTACAGGTAATTTCTGCTTACTCAGTAGTTACAGTATATAAAGTAGATTATTTTAAACCTACAGTAAGCTATTATAGCTCAGTGGTAGACCATAAACTATACTACCAGCACTGGCAGGCCAAGCTACTGCATATAAACAGGCAACAAACCCCCACACACTTGCACTGATGTTAACTAGTTGGGACCATATCAATATTCAGCTTACTGAGCCACAGTTTGGCCTGCCTGCTGTGATCCAATGCTACAATAAACATGAAACAGCATTCTTTTCAGGGACACCAAAATTTTGTTGGTTGCATGTTAATAGCTTTTTTTCCCTTTAGTTCTGCAAACTGCCCAAAAGATTATCCTTCTAACTACAGAGCTGTCCAAAGAATGACACTTCCTCTCTACTAAATGATATCAATATGTACAGATTCCTTATATTAAAATATGTATATGCTTTGTGTATACCAGCAGATAACACTGGTTTATAAAATAATATCTCATCCACATGCAGCTGTTTCTTGTTCCAGTCTTTATCTGCTTCACCGGCAATCCAATTCTTGTATAACCTGCCTTGCTCTATAAAGCTGCTCACAGTGCTGCAGGCACAGCAGAACAACATGGAATGTGGGAGGTGTTCACTGACCCTGCCTTCTGTCCTCTAGGGAAAGTCAACCTGGTCTCTGTTCCTCTCAGCACTTGAGTGACTAAGCCTGTTATGGCAAGACTGATAGGAGTTGGGTTTCAGTGACCGGCATCACTAGAAAAGTTACTTGTCTTTCCTTGTGATGTATTGGTCTACTATATCCTGTAATCTTTAGGCAAGTAGATCTTGAATCAATTCTGAATATAATACAAATGATGAGGAAGAGAATGGTCTAAATGTTATGTGTGCAAAAGTAATTTGGAAATGATAATGAGTTCATGATTTGTAAAAAATGTCAAAGGGTATCAAGGTTCGACTGTATCTCCGCTGTTCCATTGTGCCAGAATCAGATCCCTATTGTGTTAGCAAATACATAAGTAGACATTGCAGATCTATCTGACATTTAGTCCTTGTTACAGCAGAAATGCTAGTCTGGGACACTGCTCTGTTGTTCTAAAAACAAACAAAAGCACCATGTGGTTTGGAAGGGCCTTTATAAACTACTGAATGAGAGATTCAACCTGCTGTTTCCCAAGTAGCCAAATAGCAGACTATGTCTGCATCTTCAGATAAAGGGGAAATCTACCCTATCTTGACGGTTCCTAAGAAAAAGCAAAATTAGACACCGTAAACCAAGTTGGAATCTTATGTAAGCTGTATGTATTGAGCATTTTTTTTTACTAGCATATATGACATTCTCTTGTTAAAGCATGTGAATGGTATTCAGTTGCATTTCTGCAAATAGGTCGTCTGAATCAACAGAATTGTTCATTGGCTTTCAACTTGCTAATTAATTGCAGTCCTACTCCAAGTAATGTCTCTATTGTGATGATGGTCAAGAAGCCATGATAGTTATTTAACAAACAATATCTAAAATAAACAATGATTTAGGAATCCAGATATCTAGATTTAGGATTTTCCAAGCCAGATAAACCTCCTTTGAGAAAATTTGCAGTCTTCATACCTGGAAATGTGATCCATGGCTGACAGCAGATAGAAGGGATTGTCAAGAAAAAGGTAGGTGGAATACCAAAATCTCATCATCTTCCATCTTTCATTTCACATCACCAACTTGCTGTGGTTGCTAAAAAGGCAGGTTATATGAGCAACACTCTGGGCTAAACAGTCCAAAGAGAAAAGAGGCCTCTGGAACAGAATGACTGAACAAAAAGATATTCAGATACTTTATTGGCCAAACATGGTTAGACATGCAAGGAATTTGACTCTGGTACAGCAGCTTTCTTCATACTTGCAAGACAAAAGACTATAGTGCCATCCAGAGAGAAGGGGTTCAAACAGATTATATCTAGGGTGAGAGGGGTCTGCAGATATTTTCACCCTTCTCTTGACCCTTTCAATATACAGGTCCTCCATGGAGGACAGGCTGGCTGGAATTATTCTTTCTGCAGTCCTGACTGTTCACTGGAGTCTCTACTTGTTCTGCCTGGTTGCTGCACCGAACCAGACAGTTACAGATATACAAAGGACAGACTCAGTGATTCCTCTGTAGAACTATATCAGCAGCTCTTGAGGCAGGTTGAACTTCTTGAGCTGGTGCAGGAAGTACATCCTCTGTTGTGCTTTCTTCATAATGATGCTAATGTTAGGTGTCCATTTCAAATCTTGGGAGATTATAGAGCTCAGAAACTCAAAAGACTGTACTGCTGAGTATAATAAGAGAGGGTGAAATAGGAGGACTCTTCCTAAAATCCACTGTCATCTCCACAATGTTGAGCATATTCAGCTCAGAGATGTTTCAACTGCACCACAGGGTGAATTGTTCAACCTCCCATCTGTATGCAGACTCATCACCATCTTTAATGGGTCCAATTACTGTTGTGTCATCAGCAAACTTCAGAATTTTGACAGAGAGGACTCCAGAGATGTAATCATTGAAGGAAAAAAGCAGAGCCTACAACCCTGAGGAACT
The DNA here is from genome assembly GCA_032468055.1 of Acrochordus granulatus. Lineage (NCBI taxonomy): Eukaryota > Metazoa > Chordata > Lepidosauria > Squamata > Acrochordidae > Acrochordus > Acrochordus granulatus. The sequence goes on along the minus strand of JANHZU010002104.1, from coordinate 38,695 downwards.
CCAGTACTGATTGTCCATGTATTGGATGTAATTTTCCCGAGCTTCACCTGTTGCCTCCTGTCTGGCAGAAAGCTGGTAATACACTTTACAGGTATTGGCAAGCACTGTGAACTGGGTCAGTTTGTCGTGAAGAATGGCTGGGATGATGGTGTTAAATGCTGAGCTGAAGTCTTCAAAAAGGACCCATGCATAGATCGGGGGGTCAAGATATGGCAAAATATAATGCAGTGCCATATTGACAGCATCATCTGCTGACCTGTTTGCCTGACAGGCAAACTGCAGAAGGTCCAACAGTGATCTGTGATGACTTTCAGATGGGCCAGCACCAGCCTCTCAAATATCTTCATGACTACAGATGTTAAAGCAACAGGTATGTAGTCATTCAGCCCACTGATGGAAGCTTTCTGAGAAACTGGGATGATGATTGAACATTTATAGCAAGAAGGGACATAGTACAGCTCTAGTTAAAATTTTTAATCTATTAAAAATCTGTGTGAAGATAGGGGCCAATTGTGCAGCACAGGTTTTCATGCAGGAAGGGATCATGCAGTCTGGGCTGGGTGCTTTTCTGATTTTTTGTTTTTGAAGGAGACTTTGGACATCTTTTTCCAGAATCACCAGAGGTGGGCCCCAGGAGGGGGTCAGGGCCCAGGAGGAGGGATGGTTGTGTTTATAGAAGAAATATCTGCTGTTAATGTGACTAAAGTGGAGTTGTTAGCAGTAGGAAATGGTGGCTGTTTCTCAAAGCTGCAGTAGAACACATTCTGGTCATCTGCGAGTTGATGGCTTTCCTCAACAGAAAGTGACAGACTCCTGTAGCCAGTGATGTTCTGTAGACTTCTCTACAGAGAAGCAGGATCATTACCTGAAAATTGATTTTTCAACTTTTCAGAGTAGTTCTTTTTTGCTACCCTGATCTCTCAGGTCAGTGTATTTCTGCTCTATTTCCAGTGTATTTCTGGCCTATTCTGGATATAAAACCATATCACCTTTCTTTTAGGCTTCTTCTTTTGTTGTGACAAAACTTCTTGAATTTCACTGTAAACTAGAGCTATTGTCTATGTATGTGCGCAAGGTTTTGGTAGGCATGCACATTGAGAAAAATTCCTTTTGCAAAAGTAGGAGCACCTGATCAATTTTTAACACTAACATCCAACGTAGTATGGTGTGTTTTATGAAATTATTTTATGTAAACATATTTTAGGCACAAATGGAATTTTAGTTGAAGTTATATCTGAGACATAAACAAGTTATAAATTCAGTTGTTAAAATATATACTCCTTTCAATCTCTTCTATTGAAATGCCCCCAGTATGATATCTGGTTCCTCAAAGAGGCAAAGGAACCAGAGATTAAATTGCCAACATTTGCTGGATCATGTAAAAACCAAGGAAATTCCAGAAAAAGTCTGTTTCATTGACTACACTAAAGCCTTTGATTGTGTGGATCACAACCAAATGTGGCAAATGCTAAAAGATGGGAGTACCAGACCACCTTACCTGTCTCCTGAGAAACTTATATGCTAGTCAAGAAGCAACAGTTAGAACTAGACGTGGAACAATGAATTGGTTCCAAATTGGAAAAGGAGTACGGCAAGGCTGTATATTGTCACCCTGCTTATGTGAAATACTGGGCTGGAGGAATCACCAGCAGGAATTAAGATTGCCAGGAGAAATATCAACAACCTCATATTAAGACGATACCACCCTAATGGCAGAAAGTGAAGAGGAGCTAAAGAGCCTCTTGACAAGGGTGAAAGAGGAGAGTGCAAAAGCTGGCTTGAAACTCAACATTAAAAAAACGAAGATCATGGCATCCGGTCCCATCACTTCCTGGTTAATAGAAAGGGAGGAAGTGAAAGCAGTGGTAGATTTCACCTTCTTTGACTCCAAGATCACTGCAGATGGTGACTGTAACTATGAAATTAAAAGAAGCTTCCTCCGTGGGAGGAAATCTATGGCAAACCTAGACAGCATATTAAAAAGCAGAGACATCAACCATAGTCAAAGCTATGGTTTTCCCAGCAGTAATGTATGGCTATGAGAATTGGACCATAAGGAAGGCTGAGTACTAAAGAATTGATGCCTTTGAATTGTGCTGCTGGGGAAGACTCTTGAGAATCCCTTGACTACAATGAAATCAAACCAGTTGATCCTGAAGGAAATCAAACCTGACTTGTTCATTGGAAGGACAGATATTGAAGATAAAGCTCAAATACTGTGGCCACCTAATGCAAAAAAGAGGACTCATTGGAAAATATTCTGATGTTGGGAAAGACCAAAGGCAAAAGGAGATGGGGACAGCAGAGGATGAGATGGTTAGATAGTATCGTAGATGCAATGGGAATGGATTTGGGCAGTCCAGGAAGCAGTGCACAGGGAGGCCAGGCTTGCTGCAGTCCATGGGGTCACAAAGAGTTGGACACAACTGAGTGACTGAACAATAACAACTGGGTTACAAAATATATCTTGCATCTTATTTTTTCTACTTACTTTGTATGAGGTTTGAACATAACCCTAGCATAAAGCAAGGGAAATCTATATATTATTAGTCTTTTGCACAGCTGGAAGAATGGCCTACCATTTCAGAATATTCTTAAGGCATAAGTTGCATTCTTAAGTCATGAACGAAGCCAATTGTGAATAAATATTGCAAAGTAGTAAACTATTCATGGCTATTTGACCAACTTCTCATTTGTTTTCTTTTAACATTCTTCCCTTTAACTGCAACAAATTGATTAGAAACTTGGTTGGGGATAAATTTAAGACCCTAACCCTAACTACAAATAATCTATGCTTTTCCATTTGAAAACACGCTAAATTGCAGTTGTAATTATTGGCCCAATAACAAATCATGGTTTAAAATTACTTATTTCCCTAAAATAATATTTTGTTTATTTATATTATTGCTTTGCAAAAGCTTCCAATGAAACCAGGTTGAAAACCTCAATTTTTAAACCACTGTCAGATGATTTCTTTTTGCTGGAATGTCCAAGCTCCCCCATGCCAGCTCAAAACAGGCTATTCAGGTGTTTGTCATTAAGGAAACTGGGAGATAGTTCCAGGACTGTTTAAGGTGTCATATCTACTAATGCTGCTTAACAGGTTTGCTCTTAGGTTTGCCTATGTGGTTATTTTAATTAAAAGAATTACAACCACTCCCCAGCACTATAACCACCATCAGGTTCATATTTTAAACATATTTTTAAACATATATTTTGAACATATTTTAAAAAGGATGGGGTAGACAGAATCTTCTCTGGTGCCCAAGCATGGCACATGCAGGAGAGCCCAACTGTTTATGCACCAATACATGCTGATCCACATCAAACTTTATCTTGAGTTTTGCAACTTGCATGGTCCTACTCACTGGAAATTTCACTGGAAATTAGTAAGCACTTCAACTAAGGAAGAATCAGACATGCCCTTTCCACTGGAATCAGCAGGTCTCAAACCTCATAGTCTTTGAACTTTTAACATGTATTTCAGCTTTGATTTAAAAAGTGCTCCAGTTCAGAATAGCAGCCATTGGACTCTCATGGGCGTGGCTGGATAGGTGAAACAAGGCAATGTCTTTATCCAGTTCTGATTCAAAACACAGCCTATAGAATGTTATTCAAGCTCCTCCCTCTAACTTTTTAATATCTCCTTATGCACTGATTTTTTAAAAAATGTATGTGCAGTATTTCACAACTTATTTTTTCTAGTCTAAATCTTCTAATGTGGTTCACTGACTGCAACTTAATATGGTTTCCCTTAAAAAATAATTATATGCTAGGTACAGTATTTACAAATTAGTTATGACAGTGACAGAGTTTAATTGTGTTTTTCTTTTAGTCTTAATTTAAAGCTTTCATGGAATAAAATGAAGATTCCAATAAAACCCTCAAGGTTACTGCTCTTATACATACTATTTATGGACACTTCGGTATAACAGAAATATAAAGTAAAACATAACCTATCACATGTAACTGTCAAAACAGGTGAAAGGACAAATCATATATATTACAAGGTAAGGCAGCAAAAATTTGCTTCTTGGAAACATGTTCTAAATTATAGTAATTTGAAAGGGACAACTGGCCAACAATCAGAACAAAGTTTTACAATTAAGTATCATTTATTAATTTGTTACAAATGACACATAAAATGCATGAGTGTTGTATTATTTTGAAAATATCCCCAGTTATTGGACAGGTATCAATAACTCAGTCTTCAACTATCTCTATATGCACACATTTCTGGATGCGTTTCCAAAATATATTAGATTGCTCATTCACACAAATTATCAAAATTCAAAAGTTACATTTACAATTTTATGAAATATATCACAAATATGCTGTCATTATTAGCACAGATGAGAGCCAAGGATACTTGTTCTCACTCTATGCCTTCTATACTGCTGCACACAGATAAAGATCAGCTGTAACTACATTTGGCTAATTATGGTTACAACACTCTATGGGATTGGACACGATTCCCAATCCTATCAAATATTTTGACTGCAGTTTGTTTTTATTTCAGATAATCCCCATCAATATAAAGGAGAAAGAGAGTGAAAGGGATACAGCCTACTTTCCCAGCAGGTTTCATACATTTCATGCAATTATTGACTGTTTGAAATGGGCTTATGTATGAACACCACCATTCTAACTTCATATACCCAGAAAAACATTGGAGGAGGGGACAATAGAGAGAAAAGAAAGCATTGCCTGTTCCACACAACCTTGTCATATGATCATTCCAGAAAATATCACTGAAGGAACAACCTTTAGAGCGAGGGTATTCAACCCTAGCAACTTTAAAAGACATGTGGACTTCAATTAAAATCCACACATCTTAAAAGTTGCAAGATTGGATATTCCTGCTCTAGATGAAAGGCTGTGAGACTGTGATCAAGGATATAATGGATCAAACACTGCATAAAGCAGTTACCCTTCCAGACTGAAATAACTCACTTAGCAGCAACTGCCAAAGGTGAGCAGACATTAGTATTCCAAATACTGTGATCCTGGAAAAGAGTGCAGAACATAAAATGGCCTTCCTCAAATACTTTTAATTGCTGAGGGATTTTGTTCATTCTTGTTACTAAATTGTGGCATATAGGAAGCAATACAGTAGTCTTTCTCCACCGCCCCATGTAAAAAGAAAGGCACAAAAGAGCTGCAGCCCTACCACAAGCACCTTACTCCAAAGTATTCTAAATGTACCATCTTATCAACTGACATTTTGATGTATTAATCACTGAAATTTTAAATTTAAAATGTTTAAATCATAAATTGGGCAATATTCAAATTGCCATATAGCAACTTTAAGATATCAAAGCAGATCCCTAAATATGCATCAACAACTGCAGTGTTAACCACTCCTAAGAGATCAAATTCAGCAACTCCTGAGCTGACTGCCAAAGAAGAAAAAAGACAGGAAAGAGAGAAAGAGAAACCAAACAACCTTAATGTGTTAAGTCACCTTCTACTGTATGAGAAGTATGATTCACTATTGCTGAACTCAAGATAAGTCATATTCTTCTACTCTTCTTAAATCTCACTTTATGCAGCTTCAATAACAAGATCCTGATACACCATATGAGGAATGTTTATTATGGTGCAAACTTTTCATCAGTAACAGCCTTCTTCATTCCTGGCATGAAGTTGTATATGCTATGCATTTGATGACACAACCTTTGCTGTTGTTTAATATAAAAATCATGCCATATAAGCCCAGCAATCCCTTAAATACTGAAAGACACTGGCTTGCATCCACAAGTACCCTTCTGCTCATGAAATAACATTTGCATATTGTCACAAAAGCAGTGAGTGAGAAAAAGGATCACAAATCATGTCTAAAAAACTGTCCCATTTCCCTTAATCCCAAAAAGACTTTAGATGCTAAAAGCTATATTTTCCCTACTCGCCATGTGTCTCATATTCCGAAATCCATACAATGTGGCACAGCACTGCAAAACTCCTCAACCTTGTTCAAACACCACTGTTCAAATTCAAGTACTGTCTTTCCACTGAAGGAAACAGAACATTCTTTAGAAAAGTGTTTTCCAATCTAGTCATCTTCTAGATGTGTGAACATCAACTCTGAGATTTCTTAGCAATTATTTTGGTAGATAGCTATGTAATTCTGAGAATTCAACTCCACATCTCTGGAAGTAGGTCAGGAAATGTAGTTTTAGATCAATGACAATAAGCAACTATTTTGGCATCTGTAGGTTATATTTCAGTAGACCTAAAATTAAGATCAATCCAACAAAATTTATTTTATGTACACTAGATACCATGAGGGATTCAGATAGTAGAGGATTACTTATACATTTGTTTTCCTCCCTTTTAATGTCAGGTAAACTGACTTAAATGTAAACAAGTCTGCATACAATAAATGAAAAATATGTAAAGCTAGCTGAACATGAATGAGCAATTAATTTTAATATTTTTATTTTTTTTTACCAATTGTTGAATTTATTCTGAATTTTACAAATTTGCTGAATTGTTACCTGAAATGCAACAGAAAACAATTAATACTGAATACATGCAGAATAATCATGGTAACTACAATGCATTTTAATCCTCTCCCCAATTTTTTTTATCTTGGCCCAACTCAGTTTTTGGAGTAAAATGCCCAGTGTGCTCTTCAGTTGTAGAATTTAGACCAGAAAGAGTTGCACGGGTTCAACATAAAATAACCACACTGTTCTCTTAAAATTTACATTCTATGTAAACTTTTACTCCAAAAAGTGGGTTTGGCTAAGATAAAAGAAGTTGCGTAGGGTATTGTTTTTGATTGCCTTTCAGGTAACAATTCAGCAGCAACATTTAGAGGGGATTTAGGAACTACACCAGAAGCTTTGGAAGACTACAGGCAACACCTGAATCAAATCTGCTTGTAGAAGTCCTGAAATCTGCAATTATGATAATCAAACTTTTCAATTATTCACAGCTATATAGCAGTTGAAGGACTTTTCATATTTTATAAGTAGACATGAAGAAGTTTTTGTAACACTGAAGGAATCGGTTACAATCTTTTAGGGAAAATTGTTTATGCACAGGGTATCTTCCAGATGTTTTGGTTACAATTCTTTCAGTCCTTTGACATTAGCTATACAGATTGATATTAATGGGAGTCCAAAATATATGAAAGGCATAAAATTGTCTATCCAAATAAATCCTCAGCTCCAAGTATGTCTTATTTGCATACATAGCTCATTTGAATGTATATAGAAACCACAAATTACTTTCCAGTATTTGTATGAGACAGTATATGAAATAGTGATGGCATTGAAAGTAGCATCTGAACCACTATTCTTCTGTATATGTGAGACTGTAGGGAGCTCCTGGATAAAGATAAATGTGTTATTTCAGCTGAGCCAGATGTTATTGTCTTCTCAAAGGAATGGTTCATGGCTAATGCCAAAACACACTTCTTTTCATAATTCTTGCATTTAGATAACACATGTTTTTAGATTATATGATCATGTCTAGCATTCTCCATGTACATCAAAAGCTTCCACTTTGGACTAAAAGCGGTGTTGTCCAAGTTTTGCATTGATTTCAGTTGCACTGGTCAGAACAAACCAATCACCTTAGCAATGAAGATGCTTGCTTTCACCAATTACTTCAGTTAGTCAGCTGAAGTATAAGAAGAACCATGGGAGCTCAAGAAAAGTCTTGACTCATATTCATAACAATGAACTATGGTTAAGCTTATACATTAGGCAGCCCAGCTGATTTATTATGTCTACTTCTGAACTTTAAAATTTCCAGTATACTGTACCATACTGCTTTTTCAAAGCAAAAGAAACATACTAATAGTCAAATTTCTTGTCTTCATAAGGTTAGGTATCAATAATCTTCAATATAAATATGTTAGTTTCTATGTATCTTTGAACTTATAATTCACTTATCGAGTAAACAATATCTTTAGACAGCTGGAGGTTATGTTTTATTTCATATCTAGACAGCCAAATACATTGTGTAAAGGGAAAAGGGAAGGAGACAGGACAAATTAAAATACAGTGGTGCCTCACAAGACGAGACTAAGCCATTCCGGAAGAACGCTCTTAGCGCAAAATGCTCGTAAAGCAAAACGTGTTTTCCCATTGAAAACAACAGAAAATTGGATGATCCGTTCCACACCCCCAAAAATATTCACCAAAAAATCATTTTCAATGGAATTTGATGTAGAAAT
>JANHZU010002103.1:183002-212046 GCA_032468055.1 Acrochordus granulatus | reverse complement strand
TTTTGTGAATATTTTTGGGGGCGTGGAACGGATCGTCCGACTTTCCATTGTTTCCTATGGGAAACCTTGTTTCAGTTTAAGAGCATTTTGGACTAAGAGTAGTCTTCCAGAACGGATCAGGATCGCAATCCGAGGTTCCACTGTATAAATGAGTAAATAATGCAGGCAGCAGTTAGTTCCAGAAATAAACAACACTTCAGAATAATAATTTCATTCATTGCACATTTTTTTCTTTTTTGTGTATTATAAAATACATGTCTAATTTCTGGAGAATGAAATTATACTGACCATTTATTTGTTAATGATGATACAATTTAAATTACATAATGTGAGGGATCTCCCTCCTCAAAAAACCTCTAAGATTAATTTCCTTTAGACACTAACAGAATTCAAGCAAGGTATCAATAAGTATCTAACAATATTCCACAATTTAAAGCAAGAATGGATATATTTGGAATTCTGAGACCATAAAAAGGCTCAAGAAATCAGAGTCACTCATCTGCTAGATGTATAACTGGTAGAACTTTCTTTCATGTCCTTTAATCTTCCATGATGCTGTTTCCCACCAATGGTGTCCACAAAATGATCAAATAAATCAACATGGCACCTGAAATGTATATGAAAAAGGGGAAGGGCTTTAATTATCACAGATTCCATATTCTCTTTTTCAACCCCTGTTGCCACCCAAATTTAGATTTAGGAGAAGGGTTTGGCATACATTTCAAACAAAGGACTGGATTGCAATCTCTTACTGCTGCTATTTTCCAAGAATGTCTGAAGGGGTCTATGTGAAGCTTAAAATGTTTATAAAGAACAATAATACTAGAAGCTATTGCTCCCCATGGCTGATCTGAATCTAGAGGAGATTTTCTTGTTTGGATTTTATGAAGATTTGTCCCAAATCAAGATGATCTATTTTAGTTTCCACAAAGGAGGAATATCCCCATGGTATTAAAAATATTTTCACCGTTCCTCATTCTTTACACATCAGGAGTAATTCTTTTCCTATGTTGACTGACAGAAAGTAATGAGAAAATTGGAAAAAAACTGTAATGAATCATTCCTCACAACACTAGCCTTCCAGTTGCTATAGCTCAGGCTTCCAGTGCATTATCAGAAGTCACATGTGCTCTTGACATGGTGATTTAGTCTGCTGCCACCTGGCTCTTAAGTTTTCACTGTTGCTAAGTGCTTTGGGACAATGTTAGCTTTGTTTAGAAGGTTTCCATTATACCATTGAAACTATTCTTCCCAGTGATAATATGACATGGATTGCAATTTATTATTACCATTTGACATATACATACGTTCAGCTGTATGCAAACATTTGGGTACCTGAGTCAAATTATTTTAAGGATTCTTTTCATGACAGTACCTTTACTGACACAACCTCTACCTGGAACAAAATTAAATATATTTTTGCAAAGTTGAATGCAGACTTATTGTTTCATTGTAGTTGTTTATAGATTCAGAATAAAAAAAAGTCAATGTAGTAGAAGTTTGGACAGTCTTCCTCTTGATTTAGTACTATGCAAAAATAGAAACCTCTAAGTTGTTAATAAGGCCCAAATTATTGTTAATAATGATGGTGGATTACTTAGCCAGGCAAAAGGAATTCTACCAGTGAGGTCTCTGTTTTCTCACCTATCATTATTATTATGGTTATTCTGTAATTTTCAACAGTTATGTTCTTAGTAGCTCTCTGGGCACTGGAAAATAAAGATAATTCATACTTACAAATAGAGGAAGGCTATTGTAGAATGCTGAATCAAGTAGTAATTTATATTATTTAATTTAGGAGTCAAAGTTCATTTGGAAATCCATTTAAGTCACATTATTGGATGAGAGAAACGGCTGCTAAATTCTGAAGTGATTATAGGTGGGATATTGACATGTTATCTTATCAATATATAGCCACAAAAAATATGCATGTGTAAGTAGGTGATTAGGTCTCTTAAAATAGCAATTAGAAATAGGGATCATGGGGTTGGGTCATCTAGTCTCAGTATGTTTATCCTATAAAATCCCACTCAAATGTATGGCTTTTCTGACTCACCTGTGAACTCCAGTGAACGCCAAACTCAATGCAGTGTTCATTACAAGATAAACCAGATTATTTCCTTGCAGCTGAAGGGTAAGGATTTTAAAATAAAATATATTTATTTTCTTTTGGTTTAAGTGCATTTGTACTCTTGGAATCTCCAAAACTGGGTAGGGATCTTCTTTTGCAACACTATGCGTTCTAAATTCTCTCTCTTGTTAAGTGTGCAGCAGAAGGTAAAAGAGGTATTTAGGACATATTCTATTCAATTCACAATTCTTCTCCATTGAGTGCTATTTAGATGTTTTCCTTTCTCTGGCTTGTTGCAGCCATTTAAATAAATCTCTAAATGTTTCCAGTTAATTTCAGTTATGAGAAGCATAGTTAAGGAACAAAACTTATACAGATTTGTAAAACTCAAGGTATGACCTGGAAAACAAAGAAAAATCTCTGCTGGAATTGCCCCCAAACTGCTCAGATGTGCAAAATAAAATATACAGATCCCTGCAAAATTCTGCTGAAAAGTTTAGTATTTTACATACCAATAATCTCCATGAGGGAGTTGTCAGAAGGAAACCTTTCCTCTCACCTCATCACAAAAGTCATTGCTTGAAATTGCAGAAGAAAACTTTAATATTTCTGAAATATTTTGGAACAAAAGATATATCAGAAAAAAAAGGCTGAAGCATTTGAGGGAAAGAGTACCATGTCACCTATTATGCTATGAAGTATGGGTGGCTTTCAAGGTAGGACAAGTGGCAGTCAATGACACAGGAAATTTTGTGAATAAAAAGGGATTCAAGTAAAGATCAAAGGACTCTAGTTGCTAGTGTCCCACAAACAGCTAAAAATGAAGCTGAAAAGTGTTTGGTATTTCAGCAAGACAACATACTGAAACACACTTCCAAATCAACTATTGAGTATGATAAAAGTTTTGGATTGGTTTCTCTAATTGGAAGTTTGAATATGATTGACAATTTGAGGGGATATTTCTAGCATGCAGTGATCAGTGGACTTACTTTTCAATTAAATCCAATCATATTTACAAAATGGAATCAGTTCTTAATCTCCATGTAGTAGAAAATTAATCCTCTTCACAGATCACTGCCTTGCATAATTCAGTGAAATTATGAGCTATGCTGCTCTGTAGGGCCACCCAAAATGCACAGGTCATAGCAGAGAGTTCACACAAAACGTGATCTAAGGGAGAAGGAAATACCATGGACTCAAAAGGCTAAAAGATATGGTGCCGGAAGATGAGCCTCTCAAGTCAGAAGGGACTTCCAATAGGAAAGAGCAGAGAGTAATTACAAGTAGCTCCAGAAAGAGTGAAGTAGCTGGGCCAAAGCCAAAAGGACCATCAACTGTGGATGTATCTGTGGGTGAAAAGAAAGTCCAATGCTATAAAGAATAATATTGCATAGGAATCTGGAATGTAAGATTTATGAATCAAGGTAAGTTTGATGTGGTCAAACATGAGATGGCAAGATTGACATCTTGGGAATAAGTGAACTAAAAAGGATGGTAATGGGTGAATTTAATTCAGATGACCACTAAATCTACTAATGTAGGCAAGGATCCTATAGAAGAAATGGAGTAACCCCCATAGTCAATAAAAGAGTGGAAAAAGCAGGACTGGGGTACAATTTCAAAAATGACATAATGATCTCGGTCCAAATCCAAGGCAAACCATTCAACAACACAGTAATCTATGTCTGTTCCCCAATCACTGATACCAGAGACATTGAAGACAACCAATTCTATGAAAGCCTACAATACCTTCTAGAACAAACACCAAAAAAGATGTCCTTTTCATTACAGGGGTTTGGAATTCTACAATAAGAAGTATAAGAAGAAGAAATGGGCATGATAAAAGACAAAAATGATAGGGATCTAACAAAAGCAGAAGAGATTATGAAGAGGTGGCAAGAATAGAAGATCTATATAAGAATTATCTAAATGTCCCTGATAACGAGATGTGATCGCTGACTTAGAGCCAGATACTCTGGGGAGTGAACTGAAGTGAGCCTTAGGAAGCATTGCTAACAAAAAAGCTAGTGGAGGTGACAGTATTCCAGCCAAACTATTTAAGGTTCTAAAAGATGATCCAGTTGAAATGCTGCACTCAGTATGCCAGCAAACTTGGAAAGCTGAATAGTGGTCATGGAATTGGAAAAGGTCAGTTTACATTCCAATCCCAAAGAAGGGCAATGCTCAAACCTCCGTACAATTACGCTTATTTCACATGCTAGTAAGGTTATGGTCAAAATACTACAAACTAGACTTCAGCAGTATATGAAATGAGAACTACCAGAAGTACAAGCTGGGTTTTGAAGAGGCAGAGAAACTAGAGATCAAATGTTCAACATTCACTGAATCATGGAGAAAGCAAGGGACTTCCAGAAAATATCTACTTTTCCTTCATTGATTACACTGAAGATTTTGATTGTGTGGATTACAACACATTGTGATGAATTCTTAAAGAGATGGGAATACCAGACTACCTTGTCTCCTAAGAAATCTTGTTGTGGGTCAGAGAGTAGCAGTTAGAACTGGACATGGAACAATGGATTGGTTCAAAATTAGGAAGGGAGTATGACAAGGCTGTATATTGTCATCCTGCTTATTTAACTTATATTCACATCTTGTAAAATGCTGGACTAGATGAATCACAAGCTGAAATTAATATTGACAGGAGATATATCAACCTTAGATATGCAGATGATACCACTCTAATGGCAGAAAGCGAAGAGGAACTAAAAAGCCTCTTGAGGATAGTGAAAGAGAATGCAAAAGCTGGTTTGAAACTCAACATTAAAAAATGGCATCCGGTTCTACCACTTCCTGCAAATAAAAGGGAAAGAAATGGAAGCAGTGGGAGATTTTACCTTCTTGGGCTCCAAGATCACTGCAGTGACTGCAGACATTAATTAAAAGACGCTTGGTCCTTGAGAGGAAAGCTATGGCAAATCTAGATAGCATATTAAAGCAGACATCACCTTGCTGACAAAGGTCCATACAGACAAAGCTATGGTTTTTCTAGTAATAATGTATGGCTGTGAGAGTTGGACCATAAGGAAGGCTGAGTGTTGAACTGATGCCTTCAAATTATAGTGCTGGTGAAAATTCTTGAGAGTCCCTTGGATTGCAAGGAGATCAAATCAGTCAATCCTAAAAGAAGTCAACCCTGATTGTTCATTGGAAGGACAGATACTAAAGCCAAAGTTCATAGGGTTGTGAAAAATCGGACATAACTTAGCAACTGAACAAAAACAAAATAATCATATGCTGAAAGTTTGAAGCAAGAGAATTCTCTAGGTATTGCTGTGTATACAGTTGTACCACCTACTTCTTTTGTTATCTGTAGTAAGTGATTCTTAAGTGAATAATTAGGGAACAGAGTTAGCACTCTGTAGGAAATACGTTACTATTTATTTATACTGATGAAAATGATGGGTTAGGATTTCAGCAGCATAATTTATATCATTCTGGAGTCCGCATAAAGCTTACATTTATATTCCCAAAAATTCCAAGAAAACGTGAGGGGGATTGCAATAAAGTGATATATAAATAAATATAAAACATAATAAATGCAAGCAAAAAATAATAAAACTTGAGACAGTGGCTATTTCTATACCACTGTAATATGATATTCCAGCAAATATTTGTGAGAAAAATCATGTTTTTACTGCAAATCCATTTTTTTTAGATACAGAGGATTCCCAAAAACTCATCTGGAACATAATTTGAAATAATCTATAGGTGGCACAGGAAGGGGACGCAAATACACTATTTTGTAATACTAACCATATTTATCTTTAAGGCTCTTTCTGTTGCAATAGACTATAATGTATTTTCCTGTGGATAATATTTTTCAATTATCAGTAAGATTTTCTTAAATCAACTGCAAAAATGTTGTGAAAATAGCAACAACTTTAGTGAGATGAGATGAGATCACTAGCAGCTTACTTGATATAATCACTGCTGCTCCTCTGATCTAAGAGTATACAGTGGTGCATCACAAGACGAGATTAATCCGTTCCGGAAGAACGCTCTTAGCGCAAAATGCTCGTAAAGAGAAACACAGTTTCCCAATGGAAACAATGGAAAGTCAGATTATCCATTCCACGCCCCCAAAAATATTCACCAAAAAATCATTTTCAATGGAATTTGAGGTAGAAAAGATTGTCCCTAACATCTGAAACAAGTGACAATTATTAACACACAATATAAAGCAGAAATAGAACAAACTAACCAGCACTTACAGATCTGTTTCGAGGTAGGTTCTGGCCTTGGCTGCTGCTAGGCTGGCTGCTGTCAGGCACCCCCTGCTGGCTCGGAGGATCCGCTGCTGCCGCTTGAGGCAAAAGGGCCTTTTCTCTTAGCAACATCTCACAGTACAGCACACGGACAGTAATGGAGTAAATTGCACGTGGCAGCGTCAGCAGAACTCTTGCATGGTTGCTGCCTGAACGGGCAATACAGAGCACGCTGACTGATGACACATAAGCTATTGTGTGAAGTTTGCTCGTCTTGTGAGTTGCTGCTTGTCTAGCGGAATAAATTTCATTATTTTTTTTGCTCGTCTTGTGTAAATCTCTTGTGAGATACTTGTCTTGTGAGGTTCCACTGTAAAATTTTCACAATACATTTAAAATTTACTTTCCATTGATATTTGCTTTCTTGATCTTTACTGATCAAATTTTTAGCATATTTTTCTTCATGAAAATAAATACTTGGGGCAAAAGAGAATAAACCTGGGCCATTTTTCTTTTAAATTTGTCCCACCTTTTTAATTCAATGATCTGTTAACATTTCTTTTTGTAGCAGACCTGGATTTGTACAAGCCTCTTGAAAGTTCTAGTCTTTCCATAAAAGGATTCAGCCACATGGTATTATCCAATCTGTGATCAGGTTAAATAATTGTCTTGATAGTTTAACTTAAAGTTTGGTATAGCCAACCCATTTTGTTCTTTTCCATCCTGTAGAATCCAAAATTAAATTCTTGATCTTTTTTAAACTAAATTATACTGTTTATTGTCTCCCATTCATTATTTTTTCTTCAATTCTTATTGAGATATTTGTTTGTATATTGCTTGCTAAGTATCTTAAATTTCTCCCTAATATTTTTCATTTAGTTTGCTATTTTAGTGCCATGGGTTCCAGTTGTATGTGGAAAAAAGGGAGAAGTGCTTTTGTTACTTTTGATGAGTAAGATCTACTTTTCATCCATGATCTTATTGTGGACTTCAATATCTCAGACACCTTGCAGGTTGTGACTGGTATTCTTATGTCTCCATGTAGTGGCATTTAGCTTCCAACAGCCAAGTGCATTTTGCAGATTAACAAGTTTCTTGTTCAAGAAGAAATGTGGCACAATCTATTTTATAGTGTTCCCATTGTGGGAACTCCTGTTGTTGAGATATTTTTGTCCAAAGAACTCCCATCTCACAGTTCTTAGGGTTCTTTTTTCCATCTTTCCTCCTTCTTCCAGAAGTGAAGGAGCCATGAAGCCTAATTGCTGTTCTCTCAGTGTTTGCTTGCTGTTGTCAGTGCTGATTTCCCCCCTCCCATAATAATTCTTTTTATGGGGAAGAGAGAAGTGTTGCTTCTTTCCTCACTGTGGACCCAAACAGTGATGAAAGAAAGAACAGAGCAGGGCGCCTAGTCAGCTATTGGTTTCAGTGCTCCCTCTTTGGCGAGCTGGAGGGAATGCAGACCAGTTTAGAGAGACATAAGAAGGAAACTTGTAGTACTGCATATTGGTATTGATGCAGGCATGTTTTGTGTGTGGAGCACGTGGAAGCAGCTTCACTTTGCTTTTCTGTGCATCAGTTTCCTAGTGGAGATAGGAAGAAGTTGTTCTGCGCTATTTGTCAAACACCCTCAATGCATCTTTATTTATTTATGCAATTTAGAGCCCACCCAACTCCCAATAAGTCTAGGCAGCTGGCTTACATGTAAAATCAAGAAACAGTAAAAACAAAACATAGAAGACAAACTATCCATAATCCTATAGCTGCTCAATTTTTTAAGGTCACCAAATAGTTATGAAAAACCCATTTTCAAACACACACATATAAAATAAAAATGAGCAATTCCCCATTCATAAAAACAAATGAAAAAGAAAATATCTCAAATCATCTGATTTTGTAAGCCTTTGCATGGAAAAACAGCTTTCAATGTTGACCAAACTTGTCCAAGATTTTTTTTAAAGGGAAACATAATGTGATATTTTCTGTTTACAGAATATTTACTTTTCTCAAAAATCGCATCTCTGAAATTCAGTCCTTCAAATCTGCAATTACAGTGTTTCCTCATTATCTAAGGATGATTCTTTTTTACAATTGTTGGAGTATGAAAAAAACATGTTTGTTCTGAACTTAATGAATTCCACCTAATTGGCATATGATTCAATACAATATGCCTATCTTTAAAACCCCGAATTTTATCAATTATGTCAAATTATTGTATAACATTACTGCTAAAGGGATGTAAGGAAGAGACCCTAGCAGGACCTCAATAATTCTACTACCCCAAGGCCAATATTCCTCAATTGCCTTAGTTTACCTTTTCTGTACAATGTAATAAAAATGAATAGTTGCTATTCCCAAATTTAACATTATCTTAATTTTTTTCTGCCATTTCCATCATAGAAGAATTGCTTATGTCTTACTTTGTCTTATGTCTTCTTAAACTATTAAATATTTGCTTTTTACTAGATCTTTATATGGTGTAGTAGCCATTTTAGATTTGTATATTAGCCTATTCAATGAAACTTTATAATTTCTACCAATGGATTAAATAATCATTTTTCTTCTAGTTCCATCTTTCTCTCCAGTTGTTTTGAATTTAGATCTGGTTGGTAGTCCTTAATGTGTAAAATGTGTAGGTACAAAAAAAGTCTGACATCTCCCTATCCTAAATTATATTATCAGATAAGCTCATTTTGTTGTGTTCAGGGACAGGACGAGCTTCCTTTGGTTCCATAATTCGAAATACAAGAGTTGACTTCTATCCATGGGAAACGCAGAAGAATATTGTCCACTATGTTTATCAAAATATGGTGGGTAGAACTATTGGAGCACAACTTAAGAAGGTAAGGTTCTAAAATTCAAAAACATTAAAAGTTAATTTCATTATAATTAATATATTTTGTCCTGAAGAATATCAAGGAATTTTCAAAGCAATAATTTTTCAGTTCTTTTCTCCTTATTTTCACTTTTCAGTGAAACACTACTCAGTATTTGATTTGTTTTAAAAATATATTGTGTACAAAGCACATGATTGGTCCAGCTGCAACTAAGTAAATCTAAAAAGCTAATATGTTTCCTTATAGTGTTTTAGGACATATACTTTCAGTGTTTTTTTAACTTCTAATTTAAGTTTCGTATGTTGTAATTTATCAGTCATATACTGCCAGGAGGCAATAGACTCTTACATTACCATGAATAATAAAGCATATATCCTGAATGATTTCCAAGTTAAATAACTTGTATTTATTTGAAAAAAGGACATATTTATTATTTGTTCTATGAACTCTGAATGTTCCAGTAAAAAAAGTGAAAATTAAAAATATTGAGATATTTTTGTCCAAATTCAGAGACTTTATTATGGGTGTATAATTAGAAATTGTACAACTAACTATTGAATCTGGTGCTGAAAAATTATGAGCTTATAAATTTGTCATATGAGTTAGACAAAGAAGTATACTCTTGCCTGTCAAATTTAAAGTCTTCAGTATATCCACTGAATTGAATTCATGGATAGTGTACAAAGGCACATACATTTAATAATAAATAAATGTTATAATTTGGAATTCATTTTTTATTTCAGTCTAATAATGGATCTAGAATTAAATAGATCACAGCCTGAATCGAAGATTAGCAATTCCAAGATTAGCAATTGTATAAAACATTACAGATTTATCTTTGGTTGAGCCATAAACATATATCTATATACTCCAATGATCTCTATATTGGATAGCTAAAATTATATAGTGACTACTGTAGATCTCTTGTTCAATTTAAAATTAGAGGTTTTCACTATAATTACTAGTTCCTTGGCAGATTTTAACTTTCCAGTTATTTCATTGGCTTAGTCCCTTTCTTCTCTAAAAATATTTTTCCTCATTTGGAAGTATGCATTACATGTAAAAAGAATCCACCTTCATTAATTTCAGTGTATTAAAAAATATTTATTTTAAATATGCTTCTCAGCTCTTCAGTGTTCCATAACTCAAATATACTTGTCAGTTAAAAAAAATACAAAGATGTATGCATAGTGATGACTGGGCTAACTCCCAAGTCTGAATTGCAAATAACCAATAATCAACATTAAAAAATGAACCTTCTTAAACATAGTATAATTCATTATTTCTGAGAAAACTGTAGAATTTTCTACAGTTACTGTTAACAAGTTATTGTTAACAGATAACTTACTAAAAACATAATTTGTATCAAGAGTAAAAGAAAAGGAACCAAATGTATCTAACAAATATTACAGTATTAAAACTATTGCCAAAACTAAGAAGCTATTAAATATTAAATATAATATAAGTAAAGTCTAAATTAATATAGCATTAACATAAAAATATCAGAAAGCCTTTTGGATATTGGGACAGCCAATGGAGACATGCCAAGAATTCAGACTCTGTGTAATTGATTGACCCATCAATCTCCAGTTCATGATTTTTGAGTGGACTATGTTTGCCTGGGTAGTCATCTATTATTTGAAATAATTGATAGCCATTTCTGAAACATAAAATTTCATCATGCCTATCCAATATAATGTACTGTAGGATATATAAGATTGTGAAGACTAGTATCTAGGTGTCACACAATAGACTAGTCAGTAGATTCAGCCAAGTCTGAAATAGATCCAAACAAATTTTATATCTTCTCTTCAAGTCCTTTGTGCTTTAGAAAGAGAATTAGAGTTTTTTCTGCTTTTTTGACCTTGGATATGATCCACGATATTTTGGCAGGCACCACATAACTCACAGTTATTTAAAGAAAGTGAAGCTAAAGATTTCCTCTGTCCAGTCATATCTGACTATAGGGGGAGGTGCTCATCTCCGACTCACAGCTAAGGAAACTAGCATTGTCTGAAGACGCTTCTGTGGTTATGTGGCCGGCATGACTATATGCCAAGGTGCATGGAATACTGTTTCCTTTCCCACCAAAGATGGTACCTATTTATTTACTTGCATGTTTACATTTTTTTCAAATTGCTAGGTTGATAGTAGTTGGGGCAAGTAATGGGAGCTCACCTCATTATGCGGTCCTTGGGTCCCGAACTTGAGCTGCTGACCTTCCGACTGACAAGCCCAGTATCTTAACCACTAGATCACCATGCCGCTTACTTATAGCAGTACTTTGTGAATCCTTTTGAATGTTCAATATTTCAGCATAAATATGACCTAAACACGAAATTATCTGTTTTTCACCAAAACTAAAGAGAACCCAATTAAATGAGTCAAAAGCATTATTGTTGCTCATTTAATTATTGAGGAAAAGGATCCAAAGACGCAATTGGGCAAGTACACAGTTATCCCTCTCAGCTGTATGTGTGTGTAAAAGGCTTTGTGTGCATGCATCGGGGGCTTGGATCCCACTTTATTACTGTCTTTGCAACAGTGTCTCCAGGTGCCCTTTGTACAGTCTCTCTACTTGTACCGTCTATTCCGAACAGCAAGTCCATTTGACAGAAGGATTACAGCTTTGGAATGGCATCCAATGCACCCTAGCACAGTTGCTGTAGGCTCCAAAGGAGGAGACATCATCCTGTGGAATTATGAAGTGCTCAATAAAACATGTTTCATTAAAGGGGTATGTTGAAGCAGTAAATGTTATTTATTATTAGCATTCTGATGAGAGCCATGAATTATAACTAAATTGTTTTTGAGGAATCAGTGCTATTCATCTTACTTTGCAAGAATGGAAATGAGGTAGGAGGGTTATCTCAAAATTGGATAATTGTTATTTTAAAATGGAAAATCTGTAATCTTTTTGGATCTAAATATTTTACTTTCCGGTCCATACACTGAAATACACTTAACTAAGCAAAAGGTCAAATACGGTGGCCTAAATAGCCTCTTCCAATTCGTTCTCTAAGTGAAGGAGAGATATCCTGTAAAAGAGGTTAGATTTTTCATTTGCTTTATAAAGATGCTGCTTTGATATGAAATCTCATGTCAATTGTGGTCCTTCATAGACTGAAGTTTACAGCTGTTATAATTCTGTATTGTACTGTGAAGTCTGTATTGGTTCAGAAAAGAAGCAAACTTTTTAGTTCCTCGATTCTTTATGTGAATTTCTGCCTATATTGGATATATATTTCTGTGAGCCTCCAAGAATTGTATTTGAGTTTGGTGGCATATAAATTTAATAAATAATTTGCATATGAAGAGAAGAGCATTACAGTCTTGTAATACTTGAAACAATTAGTATACAATTATTGAACCGAACCTGTACACTCATAGCATAAATCTCATATTCCAGTTTCAGTCTTCTCAAAGAGAAGAGAGGATAAGCAAATAAAAATTGAAATTTTCCTCATATTGCTCCTGAAGCATACCTGACTTTATCTCCCTCTTATTTTTATCTTCCAAATTTTCAAACTCCTCAGCACATTTCGTTTTTCATATCTTCACTCATTTTCTTCACTGTTTACTGTATACTTTTTCTTTTGTTATGCTTAAAATTCATCAGTATGCACCAAACCAGATTACAGCTAAAATTGACAGTACCCTTCAAAGTCTCATTCAGCTCATAGTTTTCAAGAAACTGAAAAAAAAATGCAGCACTCAATATGATACAGTGATTCTAGGGGAAGCCAATGCATGATGCAGATTTATGTCACAGAATTAAAAAATTATGATTTTTTTCCAGTACCACTTATTTAATATGTGTTGCATTGGCCAGAAGAGCTGAAAATCCTTCCCATATGAGGTCTTTGCTTCAGCATGGCCAAAGTCTGATAAATATTAATGCTATCTTTAGGGAAATGTAGTTTTATAATATTACTGACACTGATTAAATAATAGGAGAAATTTTTCTCCTTCTGAGTGGCTTTGTGTTTTATTCATGTTCTTTAACTATAGATGGGAGCTGGAGGAGCTATCACGGGAATGAAGTTTAATCCTTTTAATCCAAGTGAACTGTATACATCATCGGTTGATGGAACTACTGCCTTGCAAGATTTTAATGGCAATACAATCCAGGTCATGACTACTACCAGCAACTGGGAGTAAGATAATATCTACTTCTGTTCACTTTTTATTAGAGGGCAACATAATTGTAAGAAATAGTTAAGACTGAAATATTTTCTGTTGTACCACTCAACATTTGGATGACTTATATTTCTGAACCACTTTTTATTTTAAAGTACAGTGGAACTTTGGATTGCGAGTATCTTGGTCCACGAGATTTTCGCAAGACGAGCAAAAAATGTTAATAAAATTTCATTCAGTTAATGAGCAGCAACTTGCAAGACGAGCACTACACAATGAGCTCGCATGGGAAATCTCACAGCAGAGCCAATGGTTGTTCCTTCTCGCTGCATAAAAAGCATAAATTAAGTGAAAGTCATTCAAGAGAAAGAACTCCTGAGACTCAAATTCTCCTTCCAAGCAATCCCCCTCCTCTCCTTCCTCTCATGCCAGCTGGGACTCTTCTCAAAGTGTAGGAAGATTGACCCCCCATCTTTCCTGTCACACACACACACCCTTGCTGCATAGCACCATCCAGCCTGTCCCCCTCCTGCCCATCTCTTCTCCCCTCTCATAGCACGGAGGCAGGTTTCGATAAGAAACGTTTCCACACCACCCAGGAAAGACCCCCGGAAAGGCATTGCCGAGGGAAAAGGAAAAAGGTCATTTTGCCTTTAATCCAACAGGGGCCGCCAAGACAGCGCTGGTCGAGCAGCAGCTGATGGCCAGAATCTGCCTCAGAGCAGATCCATAAGTGCTGGTTAATTTGTTTTATTTATACTTTAAATTGTGTATTAATCATAGTTACTTGTTTCAGATAATAGGAACAATCATTTCTACATAAAATTCCATTGAAAGTGATTTTTTGTGAATATTTTTGGGGGCGTGGAACAGATCATCCGACTTTACATTGTTTTCTATGGGAAACCTTGCTTTGGTTTAAGAGCAATTTGGACTAAGAGCATTCTTCTGGAACAAATTAGGCTTACAATCCGAGGTTCTACTGTAGTCAACTTTCTAGTTCAGAAAATAGCCTTTAAGGAGGTCACTAAAAAGATGAAACAAACAAATTACTGAATAAAACAGTTTGAGAACCCAATAGTCGAAAATAAGTGTAAAATAACAAAATGAAAACAACAGACTGGATTCAGAGATTTTCCTTGAAAAAGAGATTTGGTTAAAATATGTAAGATTTACATGATAGTGTGAATTTTCTTTCTTTGTATGAAAAAGCTAGTATAGCTGGAGAATATTGTACTATTTTGACTAAGAGTACATATATCTTTTTCTAAGTATTTGTAGCTATTTAATGTTACTGTTGTTGAAAAATAGAAGTCTTTCACACTGTCTTGGTTTGTCCTATATTATTCGAAATAGTTCCTGATAGTGAGATAGAGTGACAGTGAGACACCAAGAAGCACTAGCAGTATCCAAATTGTTTCCAGTGTTCTGAACTTGGAACAAAATATTCTGGGATTTTATCCTGAACTCAGGATTAATCAGAATATTGTTTTCAGAGAATAAAAACTTTCAGTATAAAAAGAATACTGCCACTAGCATTGAAGTTTACTAGTATTTTTATATTGCTATGTGGAAGTTAAAATTTGTAAGTTGTAATGTAATGTTCTATATGTTTCTTGTATCTTGTCTTCTGTAGACAAATATTAAAAGAGAACACTCTGTAGCTGTTTTACAGGTAGTGTTGCTGTATTTTTGAGATTGCTAGATAACAAAAGTTTGGTTTAGTTCCAGGAAGATCAAACACAGAAGTTTTGTATGACAGAAATATGTGCATTATAAAGAAGCCTCACTAAAATAAAATAGCCAAAAAATAGATTTTTGTCGCTATTCACTGTTTACGGGTTACATTGAAATAAATCCATTATTATTTTTTGCTAGATTTGGTTTGGTCACTTTTTGTGCCTACATAAATTATTAGCTGTAGTCTACATAAATTATTCTTAGCTGTTGCTTTTGTTGTTTGTGATGAGAATTTAAAAAGAAAACATTAAAATAATCCATAATATTTACTAGTTCTTTCATAAATTGATGGTAAATAGCAGGCCAGCAGTGCCAACTAGTTGGTGGACATGTTGGAAACAAGCTTCAGATTCCTTACAAAAAAAAACAGTTGCCCTTACAAATATACATTTATAATTATAATGGAACCTCCAATTGCAAGCACCTTGGTTCATGAAGTTTTCACAAGACAAGCAAAAATTTTTAATAAAATTTAATTCGGTTAAGTGAAAACTCGCAAGATGAGCGCTGCGCAATGAGCTTGTGTGGGAAATCTCACAACAGAGCCGATGGTTCTTCTCTCTCGCTATGTAAAAAGCATAAATTAAGTGAAAGTTGTTTAAGAGAAAGAACTCCCGAGATTCAGATTCTAGATTCTCGTTCCAAGCAATCCACTTCCCTCTCCTCTCCTCCCTCTCCTCTTCTCCCCCTCGTCTCCCTCATGCCAGCCAAGACTCTTCAAAAAGTAGGAAGATTAACCCTCCATCTTCCCTGTCACTCACTCTCTCACATACACACACATACAGAGCCCTCTTCATACAGCACCACCCAGCCTGTCCCCCTCCTGCCTATCTCTTCCATCTCATAGCACGGAGGCAGGTTATATTGATAAGAAGCATTTCCAAACCACCTGGGAAAGATCCCCGGAAAGGCACTGCTGAGGAAAAAGGCCATTTTGTGCAGCAGTGGCAGCGGATCCTCCTAATCCAACAGGGCTGCCCAGACAGTGCCAGCCAAGCAGCAGCTGATGGCCAGAATCTGCCTCAGAGCAGATCCATAAGTGCTGGTTCATTTGTTCTATTTCTACTTTATATTGTGTGTTAATCGTTGTTACTTGTTTCAAATATTAGGGACAATCATTTCTACAATTCCATTTTAATTCCATTGAAAATGATTTTTTAAGAATATTTTTGGGTGTGTGGAAAGGATCATCCGACTTTACATTGTTTCCTATGGGAAACTTCTCTTCGATTTAAGAGTGATTCTGATTAAGGGCATTTTTCTGGAACAAATTATGCTCGCAATTGGAGGTTCCACTGTAATTAGGCTACTACTATCTAGATGAATTTATTTTGGCCAGAGATCACAGCCTCAAGCCTCAGAGCAAAATGTTGTCTTCCAATCCCTTGATTCCCTCTAGAACCTATTCAGAAATTGAGTTTAACTTTTATTCTCATCTTGGCCCATTTTTGGGGGCATGGGTGGAGTATACCATTTAAAAGCTAAGAGTAATCCTTGGCCTGAAAAAAATATGCACTCTTGATATAGATAGAATATTTGTAGCTCAGGATTGAACTGTGGTACCCTCTGAGTTTGGTTGTTTTCTTACAGAAATGTCATCACCAAACTAGGTAACTCAGTGCTAAAGGGGAGTGGGGTTTTCTCTGTTTTTATACTAGTGGATTACCCTGTTAGTGTTGGTGGGAGTGTTCTTAGTGGTTCCTTGATTAAACTGTTGTTTACTGTTAGCTAATTTGCCTGAGCTGGTATTTCCTCGATTGAGGTATTGTTTTCTTGTAATATATTAGTCAGTCTAATATTAATCTGCATGTTAATCTCCGTTTATCTGGGTGTTGATTGCTGATGAAGAGGTATTTAGATCTTTTTGTTTCCTTTTTGGCTTTTTGATTGTCTCTACTGAATGGTATATAGATGTTATAATACAGATTAATACTAGAAACAAACAAAACACCAGTAATGACTTTTCAGGTTGCTATGCTACAATTTTGATGGCAATTTCTATATCATAGAAAAAAAATTATTTTCTGAAGTTTTGCCTTTTCACTGTCTATTGCCTTGTGAATTAATAAACATTTTGGTTGTATATCTCAAAATAAATATTCGAAGGAAAAATAAATGGATATATATATGTTGGACTTCATACTTCAGAGCTTCAAAGAATATTAAATTTGGATTTTTTTCAAATGTTTTAAATAACCAGTGATGAAAAACTAGCAGCAATTTTATTTGCAACCGAAGTTGTGATTTGGTTTTAAGATGTTAAATTAATTTGGGTTGTTCTATTTCATAAATCTCATCTATTCTTCTTATAGATTATTCATTTCATTTCAAATTTAAACCATTTAATTAATACATTGTAAATGCTTTAAGCATGAGTTTAATTTTTCCACGTGATGACTTTAGAGATATACACCAGGATCTTTGACTGTTATTAATGAAATAATTCTTTGAGTTATATGATAAAATTTTTGCTTTGGCATCAACGCTCCTTGATAAATAATTCCAAACTGAGCCTATCTCAAAATAAGTTCCCTCAGACTCAATTCAGTTGCGATTCTGTCAGCAAGTTAACTGCTTCTTTTTGAGTTGTTGCTTTTGTTTTCTTGGTTACATTTCTATTTGTTACAGAATACAACTGTTCTTTCTTTTTTAGTTTCTGGTTTTGTAGCATTGATGTATCTGCATCTCGTCGGACTGTAGTAACAGGAGATAATTTAGGGAATGTGATTCTGTTTCGTACTGAAGGTGAACAGGTTTGTTTATTTTCTTTTTTCCTTAACAAAATAAACTTAAACTTAGAACATCTTAATTTGTTTCAGTATTGTTTATATTTGCTGAACAATCTTCCATTGAACCTTGATGGCACACCTTCCTAATAGTGTTTTAAGGACTAACGTACTACTGATACCTTGCATCAGGCTGCTAAGTGCAGTCCAATCCTATTTTGGGATGTCATAAAGAGGCTATGTTCTCTTTTGCTGGGCAGTCCTTCATTGCAATAAATGACACAATTTCTTCCCATGCTTGTTTTATTCAATCTCAATGCCAATAGATTAATGAGAGTCCCGTTTATGTGTGCTAGTGGATGGGTATAAAATAAATAGATGAATGAATGAGCAGACTTATGTTTTCAATAGGGCTGGGCAGATTCCTGCCTCTGAAGGCATTATCTCCAGTCTCATCACTGAGGCAGTGTAGATTGTTCATACACTATTGGGAGAAGCATCACCTCAACAATAGAACTAAATATGATATCAGGTTGCCATCACAGCAGGCAGAAGATGGCAATGTCATGAAGGCACATCCCTTAAAAATGGATATTAAAACAGTGGGATCTGAGGATGAGTCTTCTCTGTCAAATATCCATAGACAAGAATCTTGTGCTCTATAGCAATAATGCATTTCCCCTCTCTTATACCCACTGTAGATTTGGAATTTGAAGCTGCACAAAAAGAAAGTGACTCATGTGGAGTTTAATTCTCATTGTGATTGGCTCCTAGCTACAGCCTCTGTAGATCAGACAGTCAAAATCTGGGATCTGAGAAATATTAAGGATAAATCAAGTTGTCTTCATGTACTTCAGCATGATAAAGCTGTCAATGCAGGTAAAAAAGAAAAATAAGGGTTCTGTTTTGTAGGTAGCATATTTGCTCCTTCCCATTCTTGCCTCGTGTGTTCATGATTCCTGTGACTTTGATTCATCTTCTACCCACAGTACCATTAATTATTCTTTTATGTGTACAATTAACCCTATATGGATGAGAAATTAAAGGATTGTTGGATGAAAATGAAGTAACAGTAAAATTCAGCATTTAATTTTATCTGAGTTGATCATTATATTATTTAGAACATATTGCCATGTTGCACTGCTTGTTTTCAAACTCTGAAAAATTACTAAGGATATTAATACAGTATATGTTCTATAGTACTAAGAATATGGAGACATAATCCATTACTAGAACATTTACTGTAGTAAATATAATTTTTTAGATTTTTTTAACTTGGTTTAGGATTATGATTTACATTTTTTAAAAATTTTGTTTTTCCACAGCTTATTTCAGCCCAACAGATGGCGCTAAGCTACTGAGTACAGACCAGCACAATGAAATCCGGGTTTATTCTTCTTCTGATTGGTCCAAACCACAGCATTCAATTTCACATCCTCATAGGCAGTTTCAGCATCTCACACCTATCAAGGTGACAGGAATATCAATTAAGAGTCATTTCTGATGCAGAAAGTTTTTAAAAAGCCATCCTATAATTCCCCTATAGAATTTGGAAACATGAATGTTAAATACAGACATCCATCTGATAATCTAGAAATGGGGTTTGTATCAGAGTTGCAATAAAGTGCAGCCCAGGGACTGCATGAAGCACATCACCATCTCTTTTGTGGCTTCCAGAGCTCTGTCAGAGTGAATGAGGCCCAATATGTGAGTCCTTTTTTATATTAGGGGAATTTTGGAGGTTTTAAGTAGCAAAAAGTCTCCTTTGAGCCTTGAAGATCCTTAAGGCAGCTGTTCCAACTCTTAAAACCTCCTTTCTGAATGGACCTAGGTCTTACCTGGTGTTGGTGTTCCCTTCAACATGTCATAGAAAACTGATAAGAGTCCTTGAGCCAAACAATTGTGTCCATGATCTGTGTCTTGGATTTATAATATTTTGTTTCAGTGCAAATGTATGCAAAGCATACTGTACAACTTTTGTCTCATAAGAAAAAAGCTAGTGTAGTGCAAACATTGTAAGGCGACAAGAATTAATAGAAAATAATACTAACCTTGAATTTTTTTCTTCTTTTCACTCATGTTTGATTCTTGGTGACTGCAAAAACAAATCCCTGCAGTTTTCTTGGCAAAGTTTTTCATAAATGGTTTGCCATTGCCTTCTTCCTGGGGTTGAGAGAAAGTGATTAGCTCAAGCTCACTCAGCTGGCTTTGTGCCTGTGGCATAACTAGAATTCATGGTCTCCCGGTTTGTAGCCTGATGCTTTAACATTACAACAAACTGGCTCTCTAATCTTAGAATAAAGATAAGTATTTCCAAATAAAGTGCTCACTAGCTTGATATAGTGTACTTCATAAGGTAGGAATTTATATTCAAGCACCAAGTGTAGTACTAGATTGGCATTGTTTCTACAATATGTCGTCTTGCAAGATCTCAATTTGATATCAGAACAGGGATAGAAGCTGAATCTGAGTGCCAACATTTGTTTTACTAATGCTCTTGTAGTTCCATTTCTGTGTGATGTATATGAAATTTTGTCAGTGATTTTGCTTACTTGTCTCTTGTGTATTGTAGGCAACATGGCATCCTCGTTATGATCTCATTGTGGTTGGTCGTTACCCAGACCCTAAGTTCCCAGGATACACAGCAGATGAGCTGAGAACTGTTGATATATTTGATGGAAACAGTGGAGAGATGGTGTGCCAACTACATGATCCAAATGCATCAGGCATTATCTCTGTAAGTGTTGAGACCCAGATAACAGCTAGCTGCTTTATCTGCCACAGCATCTGGGATTCAACAAAGGAAAAAAAGGGAACAAGAATAAATTCCTTGCTTTCTAACATGTTACTATTAGTGCCTGCTATGCTTCAAATAGAAGAATCTGTCAAATATTGGCTTCTTGCTTTCTTCTCAAACTATTTTTTAAGATAAAGGTGGAAATCTGTAGCCTTTTAGACATTAGTGAATTACAGCTTTCAGCAATCCAAGCCAGCATGGACAGTGGGATGTTATAAGTATCATCTAGAGCTCCCAGATTCCCTATATAAGGTTCAATGGGAAGATATCAGAAGAGTATGGATAACTGTGTTCTGGGAATCATTTTATAGGTTAAGGCTTCATCTCAGTTTTTGGGGTAGAAGAAATGTTTTAGTTTCTGTTTCCAGACATTTATGCTTTCAAACTAGATTTCAGAAATATAATGAACTAGAGTTCTCAGTGAGTTTCTTGAATGAACTTTGAGGGTAAGTACTTCCTTTATCTCTGGAACCAGCTAGGATGCTGAAACAGATAAAATAGCCAGGGAACAGTGCAAGGAAGGAGCTCTTGCTATTCAGTGCTTTGCTGAATTGTGCAAAATTTTTCCACTCGGACTTTTCTGTACTATTCAGAATGTTTTCTGTACTATTCAGAATGTTCTGGTTTCTGTTTTGCTTGATAAGTAGACAGTTGACAAGCTTACAATGCATTATTATGTGTGTGCTTGCAGCTCAATAAGTTTAACCCTATGGGAGATACCCTGGCTTCAGGAATGGGTAAGTAAGTTTAATCTTTCATATTTAGTTAGTGGTTTGGTATTCTTCCCAGATCAATACATTTGAATTAAAAAGTTTGCTAAACATAGGCTTAAAACACTGGCTATTTTTGTAATTTTACTATATGCTTACTTATGTTTAAATATTTTTATCTCTTAGCAAACCATAGGTGAAAATAATAAAAAAGGATTAATTCATTAACATTGTAATAGGGTGTGCTAAAAATATGAAATGTGTAGAACCTGCAACAAAATATTACATTCTGGAAATTCCATTGGCCTGTTTGAGTTGGCTGCAGATTTACAGAAACAGACTGAAATATTTTGGATGCTCTGGGTTTCAGCTGAAATAAAAGCTAGAGGGATTTTGAGGCAAGTAAGAGAAAACGTGATGTTGCTCCATCTTTTCCTCTTCCACATAACCTGTGTGCTGGCCTACCCATCCCTGATCTTACAAGCATCTCTTCTCAGCTGTTGCTGCTGTCTTTACATGTTATTGGCCTTTACTTATTCTTTTCCTCCCCCAAATCACTTTCGCCACAGCTGCAAATTGGCCCATATTTTGAACAACCCAGCCCTATTTCATTCCATATTGGACCAAAAGATTATCTTGCTTTCTTTGTATCAATACAAATTTAATTTGCAAGGAAGGCAAACATTTAAAGGTACTGTATTCCACTGTCGTAAATCAATGGAGTTTGATTTTTTTCAAGTTAGACTATTGGTAGCACTCAGCTGGTCTTGAAAAACTAAGCAGACTTGGTTAGTACTTGGAGATGAATCCATCAAAAATCACATGACTATAGACTGGATAAGAAAGTTTTTTTTAAAAAAATCCCAGAATATATCCCTGATCACTTTCATATTGTTACCGAAAAACTTAGATAAATCTATCTAATTAACAGAAGTCACTTATCTAAGAAAAAGAGAATTGCTGCCATCTGTTGATTTTTGAAATAGTAATGTTTATGAAGGAAGGAAAAAATAAGCAAATGTTGAAATTTAAGCATATTTTCTTGAAACTAGGAAAAAAATTTTTTTTCTAGTTTCAAGAAAAAACCATTATTTTTGGTAAAAGATTTTTACAGAATCAGGAATCTTCTGCTGATTCCCATAATTGATCCTTGAAAATGTAAGATCCTTTCTCACAAGGAAATTAGCAATATGTTTATTTTTAAAGACAATAAAAGTGAACCAGATAGAAAACTCTGAGATAGAGCTTATATTTTCGTTGCTTAAAAGTACCGCTATTTATTGTGTTGGGCAAGATAAATTATTTGTGATCTCCACTTATTACTAGTTGGAATTGTATTCCTTTTAATACCTCTTTGTAGATCTGGCACCAAATACCAGCTTTGAAAACATGAGCCATGTTTAAGCTCTTGGCATAAATTTTATATGGTTTATAAGCTATCTAAGACTGAATTCTTAAGAGTGTGATTCTCTTTTGACAGGCTTTAATATTCTGATATGGAACCGAGAAATGATGGTAACTAAGAAGCAGAAGGATCTCATGCAAGCTATGAAAGAGCAGATAATTGGACCAAAGAACTTATCCCAGCAAAGAGGGCAGAGACAAAGGCAATCAAACATACAGTAGAAACAAATTTAAAACTAAACTGCTCAATCTTGAATTGGAGGACACTAAACCGAAGGGTAAAGAACACAGTGTATACTCAGAGAAAACCTGGAGGACTCATGAGTCAACGTTTTGTTATTAGTGTTTGCTTAGAGCAAAATTGATGCTGCTGGCATAGTGTAAAACATTGGCTTCAGAAGAAGAAAGCCCTTGGCAGTAGACCATCTTCTCTGACGATGGAAATTATGTTGTGGAACTGAGGCATCCATTGTTATAGGCAAGGAATAAGAATGCATGTACTTAAAATCTGAAAAGAACATCCTATTGCCTACACGTGCTGGCTTTTAATTGCTTAAAACTGCACAATGCTATGCTGACAGTTCAGATTCGTGTGTATTCAGAACTGGCTCTTTTCTTTTTATAATGTATTGAGAGCAACCTATGTTTATCCTATCATTTAAAAGCAATTTTTGTTTTAAGGAAAAACATATTATCCCACAATTTATTTGTTTTCAGGCACAGGGTATTTGTATTTTCTGAAAGTTATAAAACTGTCTAAAACTTAAAGATATATAAAGATACAAAGAAAAAGGCAACTAGATTTAAGTATCTTACATTGCAGCAATTATTGTGATTTACTATGTTCTTTTGTTCAAAATAATATGTTCAATAAATTTTTGTATGCAGTAGTTTTGTTACATCAGAGAAGTTAACATGCTTCTTGAAAAATATAATAGCTAGGATATAAGACTGCCCAAATAATAGATTTAAGGAGCTTAATAAAAAATTGATAAGAATGATCAGACTCTTTATTTTGGGGAGCTTACTCCACTCATCCTAACTCTTCCCTTCATCCTCATAAACTTGATACTTTTTAAAAAGGATTTCAAGATATGAATTCCATACAATGTATAAATAGAACTCTTTATTACAGTGGTACCTCACAAGATGACTAACTCATAAGACATGAAACTCAAAGGACCAAAAATTTTAATAAAATTTATTCCGCTAGACAAGCCGCGACTCACAAGCAAACTTCGCGCGATAACTTGTGCGTCATCAGCCAGCGCGTGCTGTTTCTCATTTAGGCAGCAACCCGAGAGTTCTGCTGACACTGCCACATGCAGTTTACTCCATTGTTGTACAGGTGGCAAGCACGCAAATCCATAAGTGCTGGTTAGTTTGCTCTATGCTTTATATCGTGTGTTAATCATGGCTACTTGTTTCAGATGTTAGGGATAATAATTTCTACATCAAATTCCGTTGAAAATGATTTGTGAATATTTTTGGGGGCGTGGAACGGATCATCCGATTTTCTTTTGTTTTCAGTGGGAAATCTCATTTCGCTTTAAGAGCATTTCGCGCTAAGAGCGTTCTTCCGGAACGGATTAGTCTTGGCTTGTGAGGCACCACTGTAGTTTTATATACCAGTTACAAATACATTAATTTCTATACTATAGAATTGAATCATTGAATTGGAAGTGACAATAAAGGTCATCTAATGCAACTCCGTGCTCATTACAGGATCCAGTGGAGCATCTCTTATTGGTTTACCATCTAGCCTCAGAGAACTCATCATGATGAGGCAGTCTGTTCTGCTGGCAAATGGCATGTATAGCCAGGAAGTACTTGATGTCTAGGTAAAGGTGACCCTGCCAGTCGTGACCAACTCTAGGGTGCAGTGCTCATCTCTGTTTCTAAGCCAAAGAGTCAGTGTTTGACCTGGGATGCTTCTATGGTCATGTGGCTGGTGTGACTAGATGCCATAGGCGCACGGAGAGTTACCTTCCTGCTGGAAGGGGCGGTACCTATTGCGCTTGCATGCTTTTGAGCCGCTAGGTGGGCGGGAGCTTGCCCTGCTGGTTCTTGAACTAGGGCAGCTGACCTTCCAGCCAGCAAGCCAGCTTGTGTCACCACAAGTATCTAGGATGTCAAGCCTGATTATGCTTGAAGTTTTAACGTAATGTTCTGGTCCTACCTTTAAGGCAATAGACAGTAAGACCAATCCCTTTTTAACAGATAAAAAATCTCGATAGATTGGAATATTTACTGGGAAGATGATCTCATGACAGATTCCCTAATTATAATTAATCTTAACTTTAATCTAAAAAGTTGTTATGGTTCAATGGACTGTATCTTTTCTTATGGTCGGGTCCAACTGCTATACAGGTGCAAAAAGAACAAAAAAGAGAAATCCAGTTCCACCTTGGTTTTTAATGAAAAGATTAAGAAAGTGATCAAGTGAATTGCAGCAACATTTAATTTTAAGAAATCAGTTTTTTCCTCATTTTGTACCAAAGCACATTGTCTCCCATTTTATTTACAATTTAGCCTGAAAGAAATTAGCATATTAATTGACACCTCATTTCTGAAATTTTTTCTTGGCTCTGTCGTTCATCCTGCCCTGCAGGAGACATAATTAGTGTTTAATAGAAAAATAGACAATTTCAAATGGAATTGGTTTTAACTTTTTGGCAAATTGTGTACTTCTTGGTAACAGGATGCTAGTGTAGTGTCTTTAGAGGAAATGTAACATGAAATGTTTTGTAATGACCAGGCTGACTTTTCAACATCTCTTGAGTAGAATTGTTACTCAACAATTTACTTTAGCCAAGAAAATAGAATTGATTTTTTTATTTTCTATTGCCTGGCCTTTTTATATACTATGGTCAGTAACCAGTATAGCTCTTAAGTCAAATATTTTAAGGAAAAAGAGAATGGATTTTTAAAGGATAGAAGCGGCAGGAGAGCTATTCTTAAAATTTAGTCCTGATATTGCAAACAAGTTGATGGGCTGAGCTCCAGTTGAAGATAAAAAGAGCATCTATGTGGTAGAAAGTTATCCTAAGAAATATAAAAAAGGATTTTTATGGAACTTGTTAGAAAGCCTGGAGCAATAAGTTGTTTTTTGGGGGAGGGGTATTAAAGTGCTGGTTTTCTGGCTATATGACAATTATGCCATGGATTCTTACTTTCAGGTGCCACTATTCAAGGATAAAAGAAACACATTGCACATGTTCAGGGGTACTTCGGATCATATAGAATTCAGATGTAAGGAAAACTTCTCTGAAATGTGAGCTAACATTTTGATTATAGTTAAATCAACTATATATTTGCGAGTGAACGTTTGGAATTATAGCAAACCACTTCCCTTGTGATTTTTATGTGCCATATATTTCTGATGAACTGGTACATATATTTTTTTCTCCCATGGAGAGGAATAAGAAACACATGCTGCATTGTATTGTGTAATGTAGGAGTATACAATTTGAGGTGAAGTGCAATCAGGAAGGCCAATGAAAAAAATGGGGCAAAAGGAAATGTGTTTAAGCAAGAGCCAAGAAAAAATTTGTGGCACCAGCATCAGTGGAATTCTCAAGGGAAGATTTGGGAAGCATTGATCCCCAAATGTACAAGGACCCTGTATACTGCATTAACAATAAAACCTGCTCACGTAGAGTATCTGGTCTTTAACTTTAGCAGCATATTTCAAAATGCAGTTTAGGAATGTAAATTCAGAGACAAATATTTCTTCCACAGATATCTGATATAAGACTTATGTCTAAGTATGTTTTAAAGTATATGATTTTTTAACATTCTTCTTGGCCAGAATATTGTGCACGATGTAAATCATGGTTTCAGTGCATATATTTGAGCAACCTCTTTCCTGTTACAGAGGGCAGGGAGGAATCTAATTCCAGTATTCTATTTCTGAGTATCTAATGACTAAAAGTAAACTACTTATAACACAATTATATATATGTTGACTTAGAAGGAAATCCCATTCTGGCAATTTCTTTTGAATGAACGTAATTTTGTCTTATGGCTGTTTTCTACAATGAAGACCATCAATTGGTTCTCAATTACTGACTCAGTTGAAGAGATCAGTTATTGCTGGTTTAGCATCATGCCACTGTCACAGCGTGGAAGAGGTTTAGAAATGGTAGCTACTAGACTGAACGAGGCTTTTTAAGGAGAAATGGGCCACTTTTTTGTATTAAATATTTTGTTTTAAATATTTCAGACAGGCTATTAAGTTCAGAGAAAGAAAAACTACCTCCTTGTTGAACTAGTCTGAGAAATAGCAATACAAGATCATTTTGGCAGTTTACTTCTAGCAATTACTGTGTTATGCTGTGGTAGATAGAATGTATCTGCTGATTGTAACATCTCCATTATCAATATTGGTCTTTTGTTTCAGAAGCAATGATCAAAACCAATCAGTAAAATATTTAGTCACTGAATGAGGCCCCATTTGTTGCTGATATCAGCTCTGTTTCCTCTTGCTTCATCAGGAGGGGCTGAAGCAATTGTCAAGGCTGTTCCTCTCCTTCATTGGAAACATGTCTGTAGCCAAGAGGCTGGGACTTTACACAGAAAAGTACCGTCAGGAGCAGAACGGTAAGTAAGAAGAGGAGAGATCCACAGACAGCCAAAGTCACAATAAGTTCTGCAAAAGAATGAAACAAAAAACATTCCGATTGTAACGTTTAATCTTACATGAATCTTCCTTTGGATATATCCAGTCTCACTCACCTGTGTCATTCATTGTGTTAACTATCTGACATTCCTGTTTCCATTCTTGTGAAATAACTGGCTCTGTAAGTTTCAGGAATTGCGGCAGGGGGCAGGGCTGTTTGCAGTTGGGCAGCTGCAATATGTAAGGCTCTTTTTCACTCTCATTCCGAAAAAACATCTCCACTGTAAAGTTACTGGGAGCAAAACATTTAGAAACGGGCATTAGTGATCCGTCAGCTGTTTTACTTCACATTTTCTATGCGAATCAGCACTGGTTGCAGTGGCATGCAGCTCCTATCTAGTCGTTTAACCACCTCCTTTGTAATGCTAGAAATCCACAAATGTTAGATTGTGCTTCCCTATTTGAAAACAAAGGAAAGAATATCGTCCTTATACAACTTAGTTATTTCGCTGGTATATTTTCATCTTTATCAGATCACAGATTATAATTTGAAGGCTATAACAGAAGTGGAAACAGTTTATTATGAAGTATCATGTCTACAACTATCAAAGTAATTGCATATACTTCTGGATATTATCTCATATTCACATCAAAGCAGTAGAAAGTAAGTCTTTACCATATCTAGAGCAATAATTATTCTCAAAAGATTGAACAAAGTAAATATGGATTGCTCTCAAGGCTAATTCTTTTTTAAACTCATTTTTCTGAATATGTTCTGAAAGTTGAAGTTCAACACTCAACAACTGCCTTTGTGTACTTGTATCCCTTTGATATCCTGAGCAAAGCCCTCACCCATCATCTTCTTGGTACAATTCAAATATATGACAAGAAGCATATGGAGGTTGTCTCCCATTGTAAACATTCAGAGCTGTCTGCAGTGCCGCAAGAGTTGTGTCGTGCTGAGGAAAGAAGAAAAATGTGAATTTCCCCTTAATATGAAGATCTAAAACACATTTTCAAAGAATTTCCCTGAATTACAGTAGGATGAAAACAAAAGGGATTCTACAACAGGTTTAATGGCTGGTATTTCTTCTTATAAGGAAGAGTATATGGTAGTATATTACAGAAGATAAGACACTGACAGCTGGGGGATCTGTTCTTTGCATCTGATGGTAATGATAAGATCAGGAAACTAGACAGCTGATACAACACACCAAAACTTACTGCTGAATACATAACACACGACACACCAAACTTACCGCTGAGTACATAAGCATTTTGAGGTGGTGAGATGCTTTCGTAGCTAAGGTAAGATTCTTCCTTATTTGCGACAAAAGAACTCCTGTAGAAAAAAAGAAATACCAGATCAAAATCTCCTACAGATACACCGTTATTACTTGAATAAACATTTCTTCTTTACTTACGTTATTACTTGAATAAACATTTCTTCTTTACTTACCACCCTGCAGACGAGCTTTCTCCACTCGTTTATGGATGCCAAAAAGGAAATTAAAACTGAAATCTTTTAACTCCTTCAGTTTGGACATAACCACAGGAGTTACCCATGCTGGAAGATGCATTTTGTGTGTTTTCTAGAAAGATACCACAGGAAACGGTTATTTACCCTTTGGAGAATGAATGTGAATATTCCAAAAATTTCAGCGCTCTTATCATTTTATATAGAGATCTAAATGTCCCTGATAACCATGATGGTTCAGTCACTGACCTAGAGCCAGATATCCTGGAGTGTGAAGTCAAATGGGCCTTAGGAA
>JANHZU010002103.1:49798-67006 GCA_032468055.1 Acrochordus granulatus | reverse complement strand
GGCAACGAAGGAGTGGCTTCGTAAGAAGCATTTCAAGGTCCTGGAGTGGCCTAGCCAGTCTCCAGATCTCAACCCCAGAGAAAACCTTTGGAGGGAGTTGAAAGTCCGTGTTGCCCAGCAACAGCCCCAAAACATCACTGCTCTCGAGGAGATTTGCATGGAGGAATGGGCCAACATCCCAGCAACAGTGTGTGACAACGTTGTGAAGCTTTACAGAAAACGTTTGACCTCTATCATTGCCAGCAAATGATATGTAACAAAATATTGAGATGAACTTTTGATATTGACCAAATGCTTATTTTCCACCATAATTTGCAAATAGATTCTTTCTGAATCAGTCACTGTGATTGTCTGGACTTGTTTTCACATTTTGTCTCTCATAGTTGAGGTATACCTTTGATAACAGTTACAGGCCTCTCTCATCTTTTTAAGTGGGGGAACTTGCACAATTGGTGGCTGATTGAATACTTTTTTGCCCCACTGTATTTTTCAAACTAATCTTCAAGACACCCTTGATTTTCAGCAGTAATGTTTCTGGCTCTTGCCAGAATTTCTTAGTATTAATTTGCTTTTAAAAGATGTTTCTGTTTTCAGGGAATATAAGATAACCCCCTCCTCTCAATTCAGAAGTAATACTTGGTTGGTGGGGAACTTCATATTAGATTAATATGGTATGACAGCTGTTATGGTATAGTAGCTGAGATGCTGGGCTAGGAGTGGGGAGACCCATGTTCCAGTCCTCTCTTAGACATGAGAGTCAGCTGGATAATCACTCTTTACTCTTGGCTAGGAAGTCAAAGAAGCACTTGGCCTGGATGATTGATTACTGTACATAAAATTAGAAGAAATGTGGTAGCACCTTTTTCGAGTAACACATTTTATTAAAAGGCATAAATTTTCATGAGCTGACCTGATTTTTTGCCACCATGGACTAATTGGCTCTTCTTCTTCAATGTCTCCTGTCCATAACCTTTCCTGAAGAAGTTTTCATCCTGTAGTGGATTGATTAATAACAACAGTAGCAATGACAATATGTATTTATGATTTATACTGTTTAGATTAAGGATATTTAGAAACTTAGAAATTCTGAAATGTTACAAAGTCCAGCATTGATCAGATTTCAGTATATCTGAGATGGGTGGGTTTTAAAATACGATAAAATAAAAATATGTTGCTATCTTTCAGATGTCAAACTCTTCTCTCACTGTAACTATTTTGAAATATTTCTCGTGGAAAAACATTGTGGAAAAACAGATTGATATGTCTCATTAATCCATAGCAAATGCTTAGATTTGTCTTTTTTTATTCTCCTTTGCTGCCATGTTGCTGCTTGCTTGGAATTGTAAAGGGAGGGATAAAGGATCTGTCTGGGACCAGTTAGAGGATGCTGCCATGGAAACCTTCTCTATGAGTAATCATTTCTTCTTTCTGCTTTTCTGTGTGCATTAAAATGATCTCAAATATATGGCGTTTCCTTGTTTGTGACTTCTATAATAGCTTCATTCAGGAATATTGGTAGAACATGAAAGGAAATGGTATGTGCTTTGGGAATAATTTATGAAGTGAAATCAGAAGTAATGTATTTAGTGGCATAGAATAATAAAATAACTGGTTTAATCACATTTTATTATTTGTGGAAAATTGTTTATCTGATTCTGTCTTATAAAAATATGAGATCTCTGGTTAACAAAATCGATGCTGACTAGGTAAAGAACGTTCAACTCTGTGGGATCAGATGCAGTTCTGGGAAGATGCTTTTTTGGATGCTGTGATGTTAGAAAGAGAAGGGATGGGAATGGATCAAGGGCCTCAAGAGATGATTGACAGGTAAAGTATAGATCCCCATAATATCTATCTTTCTACAATATTTTAATTATGACTATACCTGTGTAGGAATTCTGGATGCAACTTTATTCTGGATAATTTGTTTACAGGTATAATTACTACTTAACATGTAATATTTTCTTCTTCATAAAATTTCTTTTGCTTTTGCCCATTTTAAAATGCAGAGGCTATTAAGGGAAATATTTTTTAATGTAAATTTTAATTATGGAAACCTTGAGATGAATCCATGGAGAGCTTTAAACAAAAAAGAAAAGTAGCAGAGTGTGTAGGATTTTGTAATCAATGATTAAAATGTTCACTGTTGGCTTCAGTTAATATATGTTTTTTTCTGTAGATATTTTTCTTTAGGAGACCATGACCGAAAACGTTTAGAAGATGATGAAGACCGTTTATTGTCTACATTGCTGCACAATATGGTTGCATACATGATTATGATGAAGGTGCTTTTTTGTTTTTGTATTTTAGATTGGGTTTTATGATAAGTGATGCTATAATGTCTTTGCATGGTGTAGATTGCATTATTTGAAATAATGTGTGAAAGATCAAACTTCCTCTTTCTACTTGCTAAGTGTCTATAGGTTTAGGAATAACTTTCTTTTATGCTAACTGAAAATGTGAGTGAATGGAGAATCTCTGGGAGAAGTGATTCTCCCAGAAATCTGGTTTGCTGATCATCTTCTCTCCATTCCTTCCTCTCAAGTTTGATCTAAGGAAAATTGGAGAGAAAGCAATTTACTAATAACATTGCAATGGCTGCCACTATGCTTTTGGGGTGCTGATTATAGGTTTTTTAAAATCAAAACTTTATTAAATTTCAAAAAATATACAAAAACAAATTTGAAATTGAAAAATAATATTTTAACTTTGGGGTTTGATGATCAGTTTATGATGAGTGAAGTACTGTTTGTTATGGTTCTTTCTAGTTCAAAGGATCATTGATTTATAGGTTTTTATCTGAATCAAAGAAAGTCAGAAGTTCCTTTTTATAGCTTTTTGTTGCTGCTGCTGCTGATTATTGCTTTTGAAGTCTTTCCTTCAGGGCAAAGTATCCATCTAATCTGGCCATTTAGAGAAGGCCTGCTAGGAATACCCTTCCCAAGAGAAGTTGGGTTAGGAATTGAATCAGGCAGCAGTCCTTCCCTGCATTCTTTGAACATTAACACACAAACAAACATGGCTTGCTAAGCTATATGCAGCTTCTCTTCTAGAAACAATTAAAGCTATTCTATTTAAATATGTTTTTGACATTAATTGAGTTGTGATACCATTATGTAATTTAGCTTAGAAATTTTATACATATAAATTATGTATGTATAATCATTCTACAAGTTTTATATTAGTATACTGCTAAAATCCTTAGGATTGCAATCTGTCTGTGTTCTCAAAACCACTTTGAAAATGCACAGTGGTGTTCATTTAATTTCTTTGAGTTATTTAAAATTGTACCAGAAGGAGGACAAGGGAGACAAATGAGAGGACACTATATATATTAGATGTGTGGATCACATATGCAGGAATAATCCAATATAAGTGGCTGATGAAACAAACTGTCATGAATGTTCGTTTCATTAAAAGTCTTGAAAATAAGTAAAATTTCCAAGTTGAACTGCTGTTTTCTTGGATGTGTTTATGTACTTTTCTTAATAGCAATATGAAAATTGTTTGTCATTGCTTTCTTTCAGGATTTTTCCCAATGTATTTATTTATAAGATTTATATCCTGCCACAATGATAAGGCTAAAAATACATCAGAAGATATATTAAAAAACCAACAGTATAATACCTAGTATCACATCCTAAAAGCTCTCCAAAAAAACCTAAACCTTAACTTTTTCCAAAAAACAGATAATGTTGGGAATAAGCAAACTTTCAAACCTCAGCAGCTTTAAGGTGTTTGGACTTCAACTCTCAGAATTACTCCAGCTAGCATGCTGGCTGGAAGATTCTGGGAGCTGAAGTCCACACATCTTAATGCTGTTGAAGTTGAGAAAGACTAGACCAAAGGAAGGCCATTTCAGTAGACTAACAATACCCCTGGGCTTCAGCTTCCTGAGGTCCCCAAAAAGGGGGATAATCATTGCTTCTCCCAGCATGATTGAAGTGGTTTAGCAACTCTAATGGGAGAGTTCAGTTCTTCAAGTGACCTAATGTTAAGCCATAGCAAATATTATAGGTTAAGACTTTAAATTGCACCCAGAGCTTAATAGGAAGTGAATACAAGACCTGCAGGTGTAATATGTATCTATTGACAATCACCCACGAGTACCCAGTCTATTGCATTTTGCATGGACTGAAGCTTCCAAGTTATCTTTAAAGTCAGCCCCATGTAGAGAGTGTTGCAGTAGTCTAATCTGATTAGGTAACTTGGCTGTGGGTTAGACAGGTTTCCTATCTAAAGCAACAGCCATAGCACTCCCTAGAAATATCTCTCCAAGTATTCACCTAACCTGATCCTGCTCAGTTTCTGTATCTAGGCAAGATCAGCCAAATATTGACACACCAACTGATACTTGTTAGGTATACTTGAGATATTTTCCCTTCCTTATTTAATTAATGTATTATCTAATTAATGTATTAATTGAAATATAATGATACATAGATAATGATAATTTTGTAATCTTTATATTGATGTGTAGATCTCCATAAATGATTATTTTTAAAACCAGCAAGTATCACTAACAAAGTACTATATTTTGCTGTATAGGTGCAGAAGAATGATATTAGGAAGAAGGTACGCCGTTTGATGGGGAAATCTCACATTGGCTTGGTTCATAGTCAAGAAATAAATGAAATACTTGACAAAATTGCCAGCATAGTAAGTTAACCATATATTTGTTCTTTGCAGAGAGGGAAATAAATAAAAGCATTAAACTCTAGCTTGCACTTCCAATACATATGGTTTCAGGAAAAGCATTGTTTTTTCTGAACTTCATATGTAAGTGAGTCTTAGGACTCAAATAGGAAATTCCTGAAGTTCTTTCATATTGTCCATGCTATCTGAAACTGATGGGACTGCAAGACTTCTGAAAGGCAGTGGAAAGCCTTTCTCTGCTCTGAGGTCAAATTCTGTTCTATTTGGAGCTTTCTGAAAAAGCAATTGCCTGAATTGAATCTTAGACATTTTATAAATATTACGTAAGTCAGTTTGCTTTTAAAAGGTTGTGTACATAGTGAGCCACATTTTGCTGTTGAACCATATCTATTTTTATTGAAAGACTGATAGATGGTTGCATTGAAAGTCCATTTTCTACTTCAGTAGAGTAGAATAGATTGCTTTGCTGATGTATTAGATTATCTTGTAATTCTTCTGCTAAAAAGATCTAAAATAGCTACTGTAGTTTTGAACTTTTAATGATTAATGTCTCTTCTGTATAAATGCTTGAGAATTTATTAACGGTTGTGTTCTTATGTTTAAGATATATGAATAAAATATGTGACACTTTTGTTTTAAACTACATGCTAATCTAATCCAATTTAAGTTGCTTTCAGGTCTCATCAGTTATCCTAGGAGAATGACTTTGTATATCAAGAAATTCTGACTTTGGATTATGCAATTGAGGAATGAAAAGAATACACCTGTTTGATTTTTTTTTCTTTAGTCTGG
The DNA here is from genome assembly GCA_032468055.1 of Acrochordus granulatus. NCBI lineage: Eukaryota > Metazoa > Chordata > Lepidosauria > Squamata > Acrochordidae > Acrochordus > Acrochordus granulatus. The sequence continues at coordinate 61,558 of JANHZU010002103.1, read as the reverse complement.
CAAGGAGCTCCCCATCCAACCAAGTGGCAGTAGACATATTAAGAAACAAACATTTGTTGTACATGCTGGAACAGATACAACAGGGGACATATTCTTCATGGAGGTAGTGACCGGATTAAATGCTAATTAAAGTACTGGGTTGAATTCTGTGAAGCTTTCTGTCTAAAACTTTTTATGTTTCTAGGTATGTGATGACTGCATTGTGTTGAGAAGCAACATTGGCACTGTGTATGAACGCTGGTGGTATGAAAAATTGATTAATATGACATACTGTCCCAAAACAAAAGTACTTTGTCTTTGGAGGAGGAATGGACAGGAAACACAACTGAATAAGTTCTACACTAAAAAGGTATATTTTCTATAATTTTCTATTCAGAAAAAGAATAAACATATAAGCACATCTTTTATTATTTTACTGGACATTTTTTAATTTGGGTCCCAGCAAGATTCTTTCTGTGCTAATGCGCTCTTTTGCACTTAGTAGCCTCCTTAGCAGACCTAATTATTTCCACTAACGCCCAGTCTTAGAAGATAAAAATGTGGGTGGCTATAGTCTTGTGCTTTGTTTGGAAGAGGGTCCACCTACCAAGAAAAAGGTAAGCTAGAGTTAATAAGGAGCATCCATTAGGCAATATCCCTCCCAGTCTGCATCTTAGTAAATGACTAATGGTCATGCCTTCTCTGGCAGCCAAAATTCCAAATTTGTGAACTGCTCCCCAAACACTGATGGCTCTAAGCCTTGTCTTTGAATTAATTCCAAGATTTTATCAGCAAATGATGTGCAGTGTAAGTTTTAATACTGGTGCCCCCAAAAATTGTTTCCATGAATTATGTTGCACCACTTTCTGTCCATAAGAGCCATTCTAAATACTGTTTTAAAAGGACAGTTGTTAATATCTTATTGTTAGGAAAGTACCAATGTTTTATAATTAGATAGGCTACATGATGTTGAGATCTTTCTAATTTCTTCTAGCATAATAAACTTTTTTTTTCCTTAAGCCTAGTAAGTCATTATGTTTTCTTTAAGAAAAATATTCTTACTTAACGTTAATTTATTCAGATAGAGAAGTTTTCAGAATCTATTAACCAAGGTTGTTTGTAACGGAATGTTTCTTACATTTGTTTATAAAGGAAGATGTAATTTATATCTTGCTTAATCCTCACTTTAGATTTACTCTCATTTAAAGAGTAGGTTTTAATTTTAGCAGTCCTAAAAGAAAAGTTATTTAAAAAATTGAAATTATAATGTCACTCTTACTTACTGTATATTTTATAGCTTTCCTTTAAGAAGCACTGAAATATTTGGGGGTTATTTCCTTTTATCTTCACAGTAATCCCAGCTCCTGCAGTATTGCCAGTATACAAATGAAGCACTTTTAAACTTCACCCACCTATCTTTATATGTAATGCACAGTTGGAAATCAGAGCAAATCTTTACCTTTTGGAAAATCTTTATGGTGGAAGAGAAAATTCCTTAAATGTATCAGTTCCCTCTTCTAAAAGCAATACCTTCTTGAATTACCATAACTGAGAAGTTTTATCCATAAAGGAAAGCAGTGTGTTTGTACTATAATTGGAGCAAAAGAAAGAAGGTTGACACAATAAACATCTTTAAAATGATAGCAATGTTCATTATATAATCTTTGGGTAACCATTAGTATGTTTTCCTCTGTTTTATGATTTTTCTATTTCTACAATGTTGGTTTTGCTCTAAATAACAATTTTATTGACATTACTAGATTAAAACTAATGATTTGTAGATACATTTTAAGCATTTATAAAACTCCTGGGCACCTTTAGTCCAATAACTACCTCTTAACATTTCTCAATAGATTTTGGGGAAGATGCAATGCATAGGTTTATACTATGGTTTTAGTACAAAGAGGTACTTCAGAAGAACACTGCATTGCCTGCATCTATTTAAAGCAACTTCATCTTTTTCCAAAGTTGTAGCCATATGACTTTTTCCTTAAAAAATTCACACTGATAAATACCTTTTATATCCTTTGCAGTTATGCTACTTTGTTAGCTCCATGCTATATTTAACATTTTATTTTCTTTTATTTTAATCTGCTTTAGTGCCGGGAATTATATTATTGTGTAAAAGATAGTATGGAAAGAGCAGCTGCAAGGCAACAGAGCATAAAGCCAGGTAAGATTTCACATGTGTTTTTGAAATGACAAGCACTATTAGAACATTTATGTAGTTCTTTTTGTTAAAGATCTGAAAGTATTAAACTTCATATTTTATCCAGTTTAGCAAAACTAAATTAATCTTTGGATACCATGTATATATGTATAATTACTGTTAGAAATAAACATATAGCAACTGTGTTAGATGACACTTTTGTGAATGAGCAAGGAGATTAACTTGTGTCTCTGAAATCTATTGCTTTCAAAAAATAATTGTGCATTCTCAAGTACTTGGTGTGGAGAATATGGAACTAGAAATCACAGACTCAAATTTATTTCAACCTATAGCAACTAACTCCAAATATGGAATAGGATTGAGAGAACTATCTAATGCTTTGTCCTAGAGTTTCAGTCCTCATTTACTGACCATTCGTTCAGTGACTGTTCAAAGTTATGATGGTGCTGAAAAAATAACTTTATAGCCCATTTATGACCTTTGTAGCATCCCCCAGTTACATGATCACTATTAGAATCATTATGTGTTGTCCTGTTCCTGATCTGTACTTTTTTCTTTTTTCCCTCTTTTGCAAAGCAGATAGATTGGAAAAAAAGGACTTCTGTTTGCTCTTTTGCATATCAAAAACAATGCAATTATGCTGGCAGCCCAGGGAGCTGCTGGTACCCTACACAAACAGCTTACAGTATGATCTTGAAACTTCCCTCTCTCCAATCTTTTCACTTTGCAAGAATGTGAGGAGGAAATAAAAGCAATCCCCGCTCCCCTCAAGTTAAAATGCAATATTCTGTTAATGTAGCCTTACAATAAAATAGAATTAGTCATCTAGTCATGTTTCCCAGCATCATTCCCATTACAGTAAGGACTACTTTACAAACCTTAATGATCTTTAATTCTTCTATGACTATTGAAAGATTAGTTAAAGAGGAGGATCAGGAGTAAGGAATCCTCTAAAATACTGACCCAAACAAGATCCAAGCTTTATATCTGTATCATTCCTATAAACTGTTATGCAAACGTTATAGAATAAAGCTTACTTTGTCCCCTTCCTATGTCTTTGTATAGTGTCATATATACTTATTTTTAAAATTCATTCAATGTATGAAGTCAGCCCTTGATAATGTCATGAAAAATGTCTGGTATTCTGCAATGGTTGTAATCTTCACTTTAGCATAATTTTTGCTGCTAAAAGATGTTGAAGCTTGTTCATACTTTCACTGCTTTTCTTCCAAAAGCATTGTTGGGTCAATATATGTATAATTTGGAGGTGTTAATCTGTTTCACGTGTATTTATTATGCTGATTGCTTACATGCAAATGTGATTCTTTGAACATTCCTCTCTCTATAATATATATTATGAGCCAGTGTGATATAATGTAATATGTTGGACTGGCATTGGGAGAATCTAAGGCCAGCCTCAGCCACAGAAGCTCAGGGGTAACTTTGGGCCAGTCTCTCTTCTCTCAGCCTAACTTCACACAGTTGTTGGGACAAAAAATTGTAAGAGGGAGTGCTATATATGCAACCTTGAGTTCTTGCAGGAAATGTGGGATATGAATACAACAGTAGCAAAAATTATATAAATAAATGTTAGTATTGCAAATGTTCATACAGGAACTACAAAAAATATATTTAAAGACTGAAACGCAAAAGCAGAAACACTTCAAAAAACACAACAGGTTGGCCTGTGTTGCTAATGATGCTGCAAGCTTTTATAATAACAAAAAAAGCTTAGCTGCTTGTTTATTAACAAGTTAAAGTTAAAAGTTAAGTTAAAAAACTTATTTATTGATCAATGATATAATCACATCTGGAATATTGTGCACAATTGTGTTTACCGCATCTCAGAAAGGATATAGAAGCTGGAGCTAGAGAAGGTTCAGATGAAGAGTAATTAAGAAGATCAAGGGGCTAAAGTAGGTTCCCGATGAGAAGTTGTCACATTTGGGGATTTTTAGTTTAAAAAGGAGGCAAATGAAAGGGGACATGAAAAAGGTTTACAAAGTTATGCATGGTGTAAATAAAATTGACAAAGATAAGCTATTTTTCCCTTCCCAAAATACCAGAACCAGAGGTCACCCAATAAAATTAAATCCTGGAAGACTCATGACAAAGGAAATATGTTTTTACCCAATGTATCACTCAGTTTTGGAATTTATTACAAAATGTGGGTGCTGGCTACCAGTTTGGCTTAAAAAAAACAGGCTGGACCAATACATGGAAATCATGGGGATCAATGGGGCCCTTTAGTCAACTGTACAATTCCATCCCATGACAGGCAGGTTATGCTGTTCAAGTGCTTATCTGGTATCTGAAGGCTATGACAGCCTAAATGGGAAAGACAGGCTTAGACTCAATCCTGGCAAGATGCAATAACTTTGAGGTTTTAGCTTCCAGCATCTAGTGAGTTGTCATTCTTGGTAAGGCAGTACTCCCCAAGAGGATTCTCTTGGCCTTGCAGCTCCTGCTCAAAGAACAGGCAGCAACCATGCTTAGGGAGGCTTTGCTCAGATTCGCCAACTGCACCCTTTTCTGGATGGGGAGGCTTTGCTCACTGTCACTTAATGCATTAGTCACCTTTAGCTGGATTACTGTAATGTATTTCATATGGGTCCTTGAAGACCATCTGGTAGTTGCAAATGGAGCAGCATGCATAGTTCTGGGCACTTCACATTTTGCCTATGCTGCACTGCCACTGCATGAGCTGCACTGACTTCATGGAACTTTTTCTTTCCACCCCCAGAGATAAGAGGGAGTCTCTTGACTCTGGGACTAGCTCAAAAAGTACTGTGCTGAAAATGCCCTGTGCCACAATCCTGCTTGGATTTCAGATGGAACTTTTTCTGCCTATCCTCCTCTCTAGAGATTGATACAAAAAAATTCTGGCCAAATCCAAGCAGGGTGCCTCTTTGCAAAGAGCTTCTAGGTGGGCTGGAGTTGGCTGTGCGCTGTAAAAAAGGCCAAAAAAAAAGCCCAAACAAAAACAGACTGCAAAGGGGAGTTTCGGCACACTCTGGCTGAAACAGAAAATTCTAAGATTTCTGGGATGTTGACATCTCTACTGTACAGTCAGCTGGAGGATGGCAGGGGGCCAAAAAGGCATACATGGGGTGAGATAAATGGGTACAGGGAATTGAAGGTAGTCCCATACGTTACCGAGGCTTGGCACTGGGGGGTACCAAGCCCAGAATGGTTTAGATTGGAATGAGTCCTCAGTTTACTACTGGTGATATTTGCTTAAGGATGGCAACAGGGATTGCAGTTGCTAAGCAATGCAGTTACATGACATCTCACTTTACAACCAGATTGCTTAGTGACTGAAATTCTGGTCATTGTAAGTTTATTTATCAAATTTCCATACCGCCTATCTCACCTGACTCTGGGCAGGTCATATGTAAGTTGAAGATTACCTGTATTTTATTTATCACACTGAGTAGCCAAGGTGCCCTGTAAGTAGTTTTGCGATTCAGAATGACTGGTTTAAATAGTTTCTTGTACCTAAATCTTGACATAGTTTATCTGAATGCTGCAGACGAATGAACCAGTAAAATGAAAATCATAATGCAAGATACAGATCAGATCACTTTTGTTTATTAACAGATACCCCATAATCTCTACTTCCCCATAATCCATTAAATTAAACTGTAAGGAAACTGTGCAAGTATTATCAAGTTTTTATATAAGGTTATCTGGCACTCCTATTCTTTAAGCTACTACATAGACCAACCTGGTCAGTACTAAATCTCAATTTATCTTGGTTTTCACCAGACAGAACTGGCAGGAACCCAATATACAAATGGTTACCTGCATAGTCTCAAGTACATACCATGCAGGAGTGGGTTATACAGACTAAAAACTGTAAACAAAAGTTCCTGTTTGAGAATAATATCACCAGTGATGTCTATACATGTTGATCCATATTTGGAAGAAACTCAAAAGACATTAGATTTACTCAACTGTCTTCTCACAATAGTGCTGCAATCCAATACCACTAAAAAGGACGCTTATCATTTTCATAGTGAACTAAAATATATTACTTTTGATTGAAAACAACTGTACTCTAAGAACACAAGTCTTGTTGAAAATAAATCAGCATGCCATATGCAAAAGTACATGTTGCCTCTGGGATGTTAGCAAACATGGAGATAATGGCAAACCAATAGAAATTGAATACATTAACTTCCAAAAAAGTTTTGACAAATACTTTTACAAAAGTTTCCTGGCTAAGCTCAGCACTAGCATTTATAGATATAAAACTGTTCAGAATAATAAAATCAAAATTTGATGCACACTGGAACAAGAAGAACCTGAAGATTAATAGCTCACATAAATTAATCAGGAAAGGGATGATGGAGCAGGGGTACATAGCTCAAAAAAATCAACATTCCATGAATTTTAAAAGAAAAATGTAATTTTCAAGGTAATGGAAAGATAAAGTCTAGAATCATTATGAAGAGAACCAAAAATAAAACTGCCAACAGAGTGATCCCCATATATATGGCAAATCTACCTCATGTGGAACATAACTGGCCACATTTCAAAGAATACATACTGTAGGACTGAAACATTCTTTAAAAATAAATATAAAAGGATTCATGATCAATATTTGTTTATACACATTTAAACTAGAATTAGCCATTTTCAGATGTGATGGGGCCATTAATGTAGATAGTTTTAAAAGGGAACTGGAAGAATTGGCTATCAACTGTTACTCTCTTAATGACAGTTTACTACTTCTGAATAACAGGAACTGTCTCTTAAATACAAACCGCTATTAAGGCAAAATGGAAAAGGATTATTTGTCCCAGTGTACATGCTTCAAAATGTTCTGAATGTGCTTAGTTGGCTGTGTGACACAGAGTACTGGAATACTTGAGCCTGGATCTAGCACAGCTCTTCTTATGTACTTCGGTTAACATCTGTTTCAGACATAAGTCACAATTATTTCTGACAAGAAAAATCACCCATGTACACTGATGAGTCATTTACAACTAACTGAAGCCACAATATCAACAACTATGATCAAATGGAATTTTAAAACCCATCTAAAATTGCTGAAAACTCTACAGTTGTAAATGTCCTCGAATCTATTTTTGTTATACCAATATTTGGAACTAAAAAAATTCTGCTTTAATATTTCTTCATATTATTAACAGCCTAATGAGTATTTTTAAATAAAATAATTGCTTAGTGCACTTTACCAAATAGTGCTGGCTATATTGTTTACATTCTCCAGTATCTAACTGGCTGAGTTGCATGTCTAGACAGACATGACATTACAGCACATGCTTAAGACAGTATCCTTCAAGCAACTTTTTTTACTACATAATTCTATTATGGAACCTGATCCCTGTATTCAGATTAGTGAGAAAGCCTAATTTTTATTGTTGCCAATCATAAGGTTGCAACCTCACTTTTTTTCTCTCCCACCTGAAATTCTATGCAAAGATAACATTCTCTTTTTTATATACTTGGGTATTTCATGCAGAAAATCTCCTATAAGCAGCTTTCAGTAAACTTACAAATTTCCAAGATTTGTCTGATAAAGCATTTATGGAATCTTTTATAAACTGTATTACTTTATTTTAAACTGCCAAAGTATATACACATGGTCTACTCTATTAAGTTTTATAAGCACACATTAATATGCATCTTGATAATACTCCAGTTTTCAGAGGCTTCCTGGATAAGTCTTTGCAGTTTTTTTGGCAAGGTTTTTCTGATGTGGTTTGCCATCGCTTCCTTCCTAGAGCTGAGAGAAAGTGACTGGCTCAAGGTTATCCATCTGGCTTTGTGCCTAAGGTGGGACTAGAATTCTCAGTCTTCAGATTCCTAGCCTGATGCCTTAACCACTATACCAAACTGGTTCTCTATGATGATATATGCCCTGAACTGTACATTTTTTTGTACAAGCTTTTTTAGGCTGTAAGGTTTTTAAAAAAGTACGTAGACTGTAATAAATCTCCTGTTTCATCCCCTGAGAATTTTTAATATACCACAAATTTGGGTCTTGGGTCTTAAAATCTACTTTTTAAGCTTAGGCTTTACTATGCGACACAAAGCCTATTTCTGACCTCAAGCCAAGATAAGATGTGCACTTCTGCTATCACACAACCTGTAAGCAACTCCAAATTTGAACATATTAAAGCTTTTCACACAAAAAATATTTTTCCTAAAAATGATTCATATTATCCCAGTTTACACCAATTTTAATATGATGAAAAGCAAGGGAAAAAACTAGAAACACAGTAACTTTTATTTAAATTATACAAAATTAAGATTATATAGCTTCACAATAACTCATAACTACTGAGATGTTCGGTGTACTTTTTATGGGTTCTGCCCATAATGAATGGTTCTGAATGGTTTCAGAGAAAATAAGAGATTTGTGGTATATGCGTCTATGTATTTGAAATAAACTTCCAGGAGTGCTGATTATCTAATATACGTTAAGTTTACACTGATAATTAAAGCAAAAGTTAGAAATAAAGTATGGTATTTCATCTTTTCTATTATTTCCACTTATTTAAAGCAGGATTTTTATTTACATTGAGTACTAATAAAAAGAATCACTTCAGAACAACTAGTTCCACACATACCTTTGCTACTATTTATAAATTGTGTATCACTGAAGAAAGCAAACATTTATCAACATCTTTGCTTAGATTTGAATGGATACAATTTTTCATATTCATTTTAAGACAACCCATAAATAAGTGCTTTACAATGCTGTTTTATTTCCAAGACAATGTCATTTACTTATAGTGTTTGAATTCAAATCATAGTTTATTGAGAGAAAAGAACTCTGTATTTAACCTCTGTATGTAACCTTCATAAAAGTTTGAATTCTTAAAAAATCACATATTTAGATAACCAATATAATTTGAAGCTGTACCCTAATGTACAGAGTTACTAAATCTAGCAATGTAAATAAAACAGTAGACATGCATAAGACTGTCAAATAATCAATACACACATATAGCTAACATGTCTTATATAGTCAATTGATCTGATACTGAATTGATATTTTCTTAATTCTTATTAGTAAAATATATCCTAGGCAGAAGTTATAACTATAATACAATTAGTCATAATCATGCAGCTACAAAACTAAGCATAGTCACAATTATGTTTCACCTTAAATCTTATATGCATATTAGTGAGTTCGTATTAAATAAGATTACTTTTCAAGTAAATAGATGTTGAGCACTTTGTGCAGTTTTTAAAAAAGGATTCTCAAAAATAAATATGCTGTTTACATTTGTTAACTTGAGAAAGCCAGAGGAAGGGGGAAAAATAAATTGGTCTAAAATAAATTCCTCCAACTACAGTTTTGTAATGGGTGAAAGCCATTGTTGCAAAGATTAACTTCCGTGCATGCTATTGGTCAACTTTTCCAAATGTCCAAAAGAACACATCTTAAATCACTGAAGTGTAGCAGAAAAGAGAGGGAACGATCAACATCCACAATTCCTCTGGCAGAAGAAAGTGCAAATCAACAATAAATTCAATCCTCATTAGTTCTGACCCAAAAAGGTATTTCCTAAGTTGGACTTTTTCACAATAGTTTAAATTATTGATTTCTTCATATTGTTTGAAATATTCCCAAATTATTTGCATTAATGAAACTTACCTAAAATTGGTATTAATCAGAGAAGGTGGCAGAAAAATGATTTGGGATTAACAACAGAAAAATACCAACTAAAGATTAGAAGCAAAAATCCTTTTGCTTCTATTATAGTGCATTTATTGGAAAGATAAATATTAAAGATATTTAAAAAGAAATAGTACTAAACTCATAATCATAGATATAGCTTATAATTGGTGTTTACATATATAAATTGTAAATTTTGAGCCAACTGAATTTTCTCTCTGTGTCCTACAAAATTGTTTTATATGCTATGAATTAAATTCCTCAAAGATATTTCAGAATATGAAGTATGACACAATGGTTACAATGCTGGATTAGGAAGATTAATGTTCAGTTCATCTCAGCCAATGAATTTCAGTGGATTACTTTGGGTAATCATTCACTCTCTCAAACCAACTTAACTTGCAGAGTTACTACTATAGGAAAAGAGGGAACACCTCTCCACCACAATGTTTTTGTAAAATACTGCATAAGCTAGATTTAAAAAAAATATCTTCAACAGACAACTGTTCAGACAAAATAGGTTTGGATATTGCCAACTTTCTAGACTGTATAAATTAATATTAATATCATCAATTATATTTTCTACATTTGAACTAGAACAGCTATTGCAAATGTGTATTTAAAAATAATTTTGGTGCTAACTTTTCCAAAAAATAAATATAAATAGCAATGTTTACAGTAACCAGTGTTCACGTACTATAGGCAACACTGGCTGCAGACTAACCAAGATTTATATATTGTTTCATAAAATCTTAAGACTAAAAACTTTATATAAAAAGATTACTATATTTACTGATTTCTTTCCAATATACAATTTCCTAGTAAAATGTTCTCATCTCATACTAGTCTACAACTGCAATTATAAAAATTCACATTTTCTGTGATGCAAATAAAATTCTAGAGTTAGCAATATCTTCTGCCTAAATCAGAATTCTCCCTTTAGTGATCAAACATTTTATACATTCTAGTGTTCTCATTTTGACAATGATATTGCCTCAGCTTTATCCAGCTCCCGTATCAACCTGAAGAAGTAACGTTTTAATTTTGATTTACCAGAATTGTTGAGAAGTTTACTTATAAGGCTTTCAATAACTAGGTAACTCCTCTAAAAAATACACTTGATAAAAGAAGCAAGCCAGCTGTTCAAGTTAGTAAAAATTGCTTTTAGCTAACTAAAATTAATCTGAACAAGGAAAATACTGTCATCCAAAAATATACACATGAACTCAATATATATCTGCATCATACATTTTTATCCAGAAGTAACTTCTCTAAAATTAATACTTACACAATGAAGCATCTCATATAATAAATATATATGAACATCTAATGAACATTTTAAGAAAAGTAGCATAAGCATTCCTAAGTTTAAGGAATTTTGTATTACAAATTTAATACAAAAAAGATAAGTTATTGAAAGTGCTGTTTCCAAGCATTATTTTAAAGTATTTTACACAGAATTTTGTATCTGTTTTTCAGGATGCCTACAGAGGACATTGTGCTTTCTATTGATATACCATGCACATGAACAGAAATAACTGTATTAAAATACTAGCATGCATTTTAAAAGACCACTATTTGAAGTTTTTTTAAAGACATATATTGGGAGAAGTGACTGCATTCTTATTCATTTCTGCCAGATCTTACCATGCATTTCAAAATTATATATTTTTTAGGCTATTAAGCTATTATTTTGTAGTTCAACTGCTATCTACGGATACATTCCAAGTAATGGCATTAAGACAAAATCTCTTGAACCTCCTAATGAAAAAAGAGGTAACCACCGTATAATTTGGACAATTCCTAAAATTTCTTGTCACCATTATATTTACATGTAAGTTCAAGATCAGATCATCTAGCACAGCTAATTTCATTTTTCTATTTATAAGAATTAATATCTACCCATCTACAATATCTATAAGACATAGCTGGAAAAGATTATCTAGGAACTTAGACT